>JAGFPH010003764.1:72727-83411 GCA_018207615.1 Philaenus spumarius
TTTTTTTATACCAAAAATTCGAGAATGAAATGTAGAATCGAATAGCATTCTACCCAGTTTCAAATAACTTTACATTTTGTAATGAAAATTCAAAAACCTCAAATCGGCAATTTAACCTAAAACTTATTTCTAGGCTATGTTATTTATAAACTTACCGTTTTATTACAACACCGTATAAGCCTAATTTCACTCAAACACAATCTACACTTATTTATTTATAACTAAAACACAATATAACACTATTTTATAAACTGTAATAACCATAAAATAACACAAAACAAATGTTATAACTGAAGTCAACTAGACGGGTGACGTTCTCTGAAATCTGTTTATTTGTAAAACTTTGTTATACCAACCTATGAAATCTAAATGTATTGAATTGGACATAGATAAAAACTGTGAAGTTTTCTTTTTAAAACCATATATTGTAAATTTTAGGGATATATCGAATAAGACTGTAAGAATCGATTCTAAACAGGCTTGCGTATTGGCCAAATCTATGACCAATTACAAGCTTTCACCGTAAATCCTTTAGAACAGCTGTTTTCAGAGTAACATGTGATTTGAAGACACAGTTCTAATCAGAATCGTCTGCTAAATTCAATGCTGTTATGATCTTCTTCATAACTTTCTGTGAGGAGTTGCAGACCGTTGAAAATGAGACAAAGTCTTGACAGTATACGGGCTTCATTGACGCGTGAATCACAGGTGATTTAGGTACTAAAATTTTGAAACAGTGATTACGTATGTAAATATCTGTTCTACAAAAAAGTTTTAAATACAAAAATTATAGTTTAGTTCATTACCTTTCCAACGGTACCGGTTTTATTACGATTAAATAATTTTAAGTGGATATAATTATCGATTATGCAAATTCTCGCTAAGGTTCGAGCGGGTTGCGTTGCCCCTGAGAGACTGCAGTCAAAACTGCAGTCTGCTACTTAGAGAGTTAAAGAAAATAACTTCTACACATTTGCGTGTAACTTTGTAAGTAGTGAACAATAATGAACTGTTAGTTAATTATTTTTATGAGGAACAATAATAACTATTAAAAAATGATTTTTTTTTATAAAACATGATGATTTGGTGTATTGTAAGGTATACGTAGGTTTTTGACAAGAAACGATTTCATTGCAAGGTTTTAAGGGAATTTATTGTCTACTCTGGCTAAATTGTTAGGTATACATTAAAATAACTGTTTGCATTTTATCGTGGGTTGAGTACATGCAATGGAGTCAGTAGTATTAGCGAGATGCCATTTTTACTTTCTCCCCCTTATACGTAGTATATGGAGAAAGTATTATTTTCGTCCAAATTTTCGAATTTGAATTTTTAGTGGAATTATCTGTTTTGGTGCTCCCTGAACCCCAAACAATTGTTTAGTGGAATTATCTGTGTTAGTGCTCCCTGAACCCAAAAATATTTTTAGTGGAATTATTTGTTTTGGTGCTCCCTGAACCCAAAAAAGTGTTTTTTTGTGATGTCTGTCCGATTGTCTGTTAGGATGTGTACAGAGCTGGAGACCGTACCAACGGTCCGATTTTGATGAAATTTGGTATGTAGGTGTAGTTCTGGAATATCTCCAGGCGTTTTTTTCATTTTTACAAATTTTTGATTTTTAAGGGCCCCAAAATGGATTTTTTTTTGTGAAAAAAACAAGAAAAATCCAAATTTCTCAAAAAAACGGCTTTAATGATTTTGATAAAATTTGCCTTATTTGTAGCCCTTAATTTACCCTACCAAATGCAAAAAATCGCATCTTTCTAAAAATTCTCGTTTAGGTAATAATAATAATAATAATTGGGGATTTTTGGCCAAAAAGGGGGTTGTTTTTCAAAATTTTTCAAAACATTTTTTCGTGCATCTATACAGGCTTAATTGACATGTTTGGTGCAAATTTGTTCGAAATAGTTCGAATAGTTTTAATAGTAATAATAATAATATTATAATATAAAATAATATAATATGGATGTGTGTTACATGCATCCAATATTTTCCATGGTATATCCTACTTGCAATTCTAAATAACCAACTCCTATGCTACTCTTGGGAAGGTATAAGGTTTCAACTGGGAGAAAGTATGTGGCAGTTATCTGGTACCGTTTATTTATGATTGTAATAGAGAGAGTCTACAAATAAAATACATATTTAATTGCGGATCGTTATAGGGTTACTAAAATGTCGATTGGCTAAATTTTTATTTACCATTCGTGATGTTGAGCTGTCACAAACTCAGCAATGGACAATAGTTTACTATCTTTGCTTTAGGACTATGTCGCTCTCCTACTCCATCCTTCTCTAGTTAGCACCAGGTTGCGACTATACAGCCTTCGTTCTCTTAGCGAATTCCTTTCAAGTATTCTTCTTAGTGATACAATTTTCTCCTTTCCGCAGTGAGTTTCTTAACAACCGGACGAAATTTCAGTTTGCACTGGGTTGCTTTCCTTGAAATCACGTGTGGTGAAAATAACCAGCAAGGTACTTCTTAGGCACTGGTTGATGAGGGTAATTGATTTTCCATGTTTAGATGTAGGTTTGTAGGTAAATCGAGTCACTGTGCACAAAATAGTAGATGGACCAGTCACAGATAGTTAAGGGTCGGCTGTAGTGGCGGCCATCTTGGATTGTTATCCCATAAGAGCAAGGTTAAATTTCAAACCATTTATTTCGTTTGTTTTTCATCATAAAATTGTTTGCAAGGTCTCATTTTAAGCACAGTCACAATACACATCCGTTTTGCGTTTCACATTTTTTTATTTTTTCATTTATCACGTAATTGACATTTTTAAAGTAACAAGTTTGAACTTTTTTCTTTACACAATAAAAAAATGTACAATTAAAAGTGAAACGCAAGCCGGATCCGCAATTTTATAAAGAATATTCAGTTTTTCTTCAGCACTCAATTACAAAAGATGGATTTATAAAAATGGTTTGAAATGAGGCAATTTCTAAGCGCTCAGCTGCATGAAATTGTACTGTTTAGATACGGCTATTGAGAGAAGCGCTTGCTTTTCCGGTTGCTTTCTCGTTTACTAGAACAGACCTTAAGGTTCTCGCTTCAAATCCGGGTATAGGACATGGGTATTAGTGTAGCTTAATTGGATTGTGAAAATAGTAGACATTTTTAGGCATTGTTGGCTGGTGAGCGCTTAAAATCTCAAAAAAATAAATTTTATAGTTCATTTATATTTAATCATATTTTGTTTTATTTTGATAAGTTAGTGATTTCATAGAACGGCTTATTGACTAAGTTAGCAGCGACTAATATCGTATCGTTCGTCTGTTGGCAAATTTTTAATTGTAGTCAGATTGTTACTGCGGAAGTCAGCGCAATATTTGTGAAAATATCCAAATGTATTTTTTGTCGCCAAGCGATATCTCCCTCAATTCTTCATCGAAAGTAATAATTCAAGCATAATTTTAAATCTTATATTCCCCGCTATTGACGAAAAATAGACAGATATCTTAAAATTAATGTTTTCGTAAAAAAATTATCAAAAAACTTTTATATTATATTTTATATGGCTCCTAATGAAATTCGCCATCTATTAACAATCTGTTTAACTAGATTGTTAGATTGTTTACATGCTATAAGCAAGTGTAATCTACCACACAAATCAAACAGATTAAACCAACGGAAATAACAAAATAAACGTAATTTACTTAATTTAATCAATGTATTAAAGCAGGTAAGTAGGCTAACTCCGCACGGGTCAGCTAGTGTAGCCTATATGCATTTAGATAGTTTGCACGTTAGAGATGGTAGTTTAAATAATTTTAAGTGAATGTTCACACGACTGGATTGCATTGGCACAGTCTGTGGTGATTTACGCCGAAACAAAACAGACTCCAATTAAATTCATTTCTTATTTAATTAAGAATACTTCCCGCCGGTCTTCACAACCTCCCTCGATCTAATTGGGCGAAGCCTTGCCTTGTCAGCTTAGTGACGCCTAACGCAATCTCCCTTCAACTCCCCAACGTTCAAAATGTAAGCGCACTTCCGTAGTTTTATGATATTTCTGAAGGATATTTTTAATATGTTTTGTTATTACTGATCTTGTTTTAGAACATCTATGAGTACTTTGTTTAGTGTTTTTTTAATGTTTTAATTGGTTAGAGATATTTTTAATAGTCAATATTTATTGTAGTGTAAGTTAATAATTATAGTTTATTTTATTTTAAGCCTCTGGATTATTATTCATAATATATTTATTGTATTTACCTTTTAGGTCTGTTTAAATAATCCTATTTGAATGTTATTAGCTTCGGCCGTTTCATCTACACAGAGACATCATCAGGCTTTGCTCTCGTCACGAATACAAACTTCACACATTAAAAAACACTATACACATTTAAAAAATAATAAAGTGACTAATTTTACTAGAGCTAATAACATTCAAAGATGATTATTTAAACAGACCTAAAAGGTAAATACAATAAATATATTATTAATTATAGCTCTTGTAGGATCAATAGTGAGTCCACCGGTCTGATTGTCACATTCGATTTTCTGCCGTACGTTTTCGCAATGCAGTTTGACAAGGTTTCAAGGCGTACTAACCCGCATATACACATACCTCAAATATTATCGTAATATATACATATCGGAACGCAAAATTTGTTACGCCAAACAAAAGTTAATATTTAATGACACCGTCGTGAATGGGATATTGTTTGAAAGAATTGATTTCAGGATATCAATTCCGCTGTACCCTTACCCAGCAGGGTTAATTTAAATTACAGTAATTACAAGTGAAAAAAAAACATGGAACAAGACTTCGATTTGAACCCAGGACTTTTAGCGTTCCGTGCTAATGTTCTGCCAACTGAACTACCCTGATCACACCAAATATCGGTCATTTATAAATCATCTCACTTGATCGGTTTACTGCATTTTTGTGTACTAACAGACTACCTCATTTCAAACGACATTGATCTGTTATACTCTAATATTCTGGTAAACGTAGATTTGAATGTATTCGTGTTCACACGAGACAACATTAACCAATTGAGTGTGATCAGCTGGTAGAACATTAGCACAGAGTGTTTATCCAAGTCCTATTTACCAAGTTTGCTTTACTGCCACAGCCTTAATTTCAACATGTCGAGTCGGGAAACGAAATAAAACCGGCAGTGGAATAGGCCGTTATCGGAGTTACGATGTAATTATTCAAACGTTTTTACTTAATGGTGTTCTTTAATTGAACTAATAATTTCAATACTAGTAATCGCCCAGCTGTTCCGAGAAGGCGACTGTTACAAAGATTGAACCAATTACAAAGTATAGTGTATTAGCAATTTGCGTGAACGCTGTAAAGCAATTGCGGTTATTATACTTTCCACTCCGTAATAAGGACTTGTAAATTCGCAATGCAAGTGTTACTCGTGCGACCAATACATGGTGTCTAATTAATACCAAAGTTCGAAATTTAGTTCAGATCCTTAGGAATACTGATGCATTAAAATCGAAATGTAAATGGTTTACACTATCCAAAGGAATCGAGAAAAACGTAGATGCCATATTACATTCTGTGAAAATTGCAAATACGCGAAAAACATAGATATATTTAACTATCAGATGAGAATTACGTTAAATTAAAATGAGCAAACTTGAGTTGCGTCGTGAATTTGACCGTCTGAAAGGTACACGTTGTCAGATTAGGTAGATTGACGCAGTTCCAGAGTGTAGGGGAATCTCTTGTATTCGCGGCAAATTGTCAATATATATACTACTAGCTAGCCCGATCCGGCTTTGCAAGGATAGACAAATCAAAGTTAAATGTATATTAACAAAAAATATATTATATCAATAAATATATTACACTATGTATTTCTTATGGGGATTTTTAGTAACTTTGACCCCCCAAATCCCCCTAAAATTCGAATTTTTTTAAAACCCTTTCCTGGCGAGAACCTAGGACCCTAGAAGAAGCTCCATACCAAATTTCATTCCAATCCGTTCAGTGGTTTTGGAGAAATCGTGATTTAGTAATTTTAACTCCCCCAGACCCAATCTAAAATTTTTCTAATTTTTTTAAAACCTTTTCTTATCAGCACCTACGGCCCTAGAAGAAGTACATACCAAATTTCATTCCAATCCGTTCAGTAGTTTTAGAGAAATCGTGATTTAGTAACTTTTATATACAGGGTGGAAGAGGAGTATACTATCAGAAGAAATTGGGTGATAGAAGACCTAATTAGGAATCAAAAACTCAATATGACTATTGCCCAGCTTGACATATCGCATTGCGAAATCTCTTAAAAAGATTGTTCTTCAATTTTCCTTTCTCATTTCATCAACAATATTCACAATTAGAGAACTGAGGTAATTCCCTAACTATGTTCAATCGTAATTGTAATTATTGTGCAGGATGATCGTAAGAGGTTTCCAAAGTTTAAAAATGTAAAAATGATTGTTAATGGGCGTCCTGAGCCGATGTGAGGGCTGGAAGTGGCAAAACCTGCCCTATATAACTTTCATAATTTATGAAAGAAATCGAATATTTTATTGGTGTATTTCCTCACTAAAATAAGACAAAATAAACGGTATCAGGAACTGGCACATACTTTCTCACTATTCTCACAGACATATTTAAATTATTTAACAGATTAATTTTTACTTCATAATTGTAGGTTGGATAGGAGAGGTGATATTAATGTAGGAGATTAACTAAATATTATTATTATTAGCTAGAGAGAAAACTATTCGATCGATTTCGAACAAATTTGCACAAAACACGTCTATTAGGTCTGTATAGATGCGAAAAAAGGTTTTGAAAAACAAACCCCTTTTTGGCCTAAAAACCCCCAAAATCAGTTATTATTATTAGCTAAACAAGAATTTTTAGAAAGATACGGTTTTCTGTATATGGTAGGGTGCATTAAGGGCTACAAATAAGCTAAATTTTATCAAAATTGTTAGAGCCTAAATTGTTATTAAAATCGAATAGGTGTATATACGACGATGTACGAATGTTTCCGAAGTTAAACGAATAATTATATCTTTTTTAAATATATATAAACGAATATATTGATGATAAAAGGTTGTATTTATATACAGTTTATAACCTTAAAGCAAATCTTATAAGGTATTATAGCTATATTACTTCTATAACTTAGCCTATATTTAAAAAAATCTACTTCACAAGAAATTATAATGGTTGAAGATATAAACATAACTCCAAAGTATAATCTACGCTGGGTTTTGTTAAGGGTCTGATGTAGTGGCTGCCATCTTGGATTTTTATCCCATAAGATCACTGTTAAATTTCAAACCATTTACAGTATTTCGTTTATTTTTTATCATAAAATTGTTTGCAAGGTCTCATTTTAAGCACAATTACAATACGCATCCGTTTTGCATTTAAAATTTTTTAAAATGCTTTTATTTTGTTATTTAATTGACATTTTGTAAGTACAAAGTTTGAATTTTTTTCCTAACACAATAAACAATTAATAATGGAAAGTAATTTGCAAGCCGGATCCGAAATTTTATAAAGAATATTCAGTTTTTTTTCAGCACACAATTACAAAAGATTGATTTATAAAATGGTTTGAAATGAGGCAATGTCAAAGCGCTCAGCTGCAAGAAATTGCACTGTTTAGATACGGTACGGTTATAGAGAGAAGCGCTTGCGTTTCCGGTTGCTTTCTTGTTTACTGGAGCAGACCCTTAAGTATTACAGATGATGGGTGAAATCAGCTGTTATATGATAATGTTACTCACGTACATACATATACGACGTATATTCGCTTTTATAGGAGTTGATTATGTGAGATGTATAAAACCTGTATAAATCAAAGTGATAAATATCGTGTATCGTTCTGATAAGTCTTCCAAGGCACAGTTCGACGTGTGTGATTCAACTCACAAATTTGTAAATTATCTCGTGAAAAAATTACATTGTAGTATGAATACTAATACTTAATGCAACTAAGTATACTACATTCGCCATATATTGTAGTGTATTACATTTTCTAACAGGTTTGAATAATTTGTATCAACTTGAATGTTGAAGGTAGTTAGAACTCTATCACGCGTGATAGGTCCCAAACAGTAATTGTAGACAGACAGGCTCTGTAATAACAAACAGTAGAACAAAACTGTTTACATATCATCGGAGCTTTCAGTGAAGCTGCTAAAAGCGGCAGTACAAACATACAATCAATGTGACGGAGATAATTGTTGTGCACGCAAAGGATCAAAGGTACATCATTTGTGTCGCACAATATTACTGGCTGCGACCAATAGTTTTAGATATTCTATACAGACCGTGTTTGCTTTGTATTGACAGTATCAATAATATTGTTTGTTTTGTTCACAGGTGAGCATTTAGCTACAATTTCCTGTATACAAGACATTAGGTGAGTAATAAGTAATTCTTTATTTGCGACCAACTTCGTATTAGAGTCCACTTTCCGTATTCTTTGTGAAACAATTCAGTACTGTCATTCTATTAAAGTAGAATAGAAATTAGGGAATATGATATATTTTCTCTATACTTTGCACATTTAATTATATACTTAAACATTATATTCTTATTGAAATAAAAATAAATTATTAATGTACAATATTTAATTCTGACTGAATAAAAGAAATAATGTTGTTTATAATTCATGTTGTGTACCATAATTTGTCTAGATACCTAGGACTATGTTAAAAACCTTAAGGGTCGGCTCTAGCTGTCGGCCATGTTGGCTGACACTCCATAACACCAATGTTAAATTAAAATCCAAATGTTTACTTTATTTTTTATCGGATAATTATGAACGATATGTCATGTTAATGCTATGGCCAATATGCATGCAAATGGCTTTTTCAAAACTAAAAAAAAAACATTTTGTTTAATATTTATTAAGAATTTGAAACATTGATTTTTAATATTTTTGTTATGTTGTCGCTATTAATTATAGCGAAAAACTACCAAGCCATTCGGATAAAGAATTTCGTCCCCAAGAGTTTGGTATTTTTTTTAAAACGCTATTTGAACAATTGCGGGTTTTAAATGGATTTATTCTGAGCAATGTCCGTGTAACCTACCGCCGCTATAGGGTGATTTTAAATATTTTTTTACGTTGTAACTATTAATTATAGCGAAAAATTACCAAGCCATTCGCATGAAGAATTTTGTCCCCAAGAGTTTGGTATTTAAAGAAACACTATTTGAACAATTGCGGGTTTTAAATGGATTTAGGATGAGCGTAACCTACCGCCGCTATAGGGAGTCGCAGGTTGCTTTCTGTTTTACTAGAGCCGACCCTTAAGGAGGACGAAGCAGATAATACTTGGAATTTAATAGATAAGCTGTTGTAAAATATTCTTCTTCTGTAAGACATGTGAGATATTTACGTGTATAGGAGACAAAAATGCGTATTTCAGTTAAATATCTTGAAAACATAAAATTATTGGGACGATATTTATTTGATACCTACTGACTTTACATTGGAGCTTTCTGCATAGTTAATATCATATGTGTGTTGATAAAAACAAAAATAAGACCGCTGATCATTTAATTGATTCTAACCACTCGTACACGAATTTCGACAAAAATTTTACCCCACTTCGTTTTTGCAAAAAAGGTAGACTTTTGAACGCTCTTGAGGAATTTGAAATGTATAAGGAGTTTAAGAACAATAAATCAAACTAAGGGAAATAAGGGAACTAAAACAAACAAATCTGAAGAAGCAAAAAGGGCTTGTCAGTGGGATAAGCGATACAATAATAGCATTGTGGTTTATTTATCCTACACCCCAATTTTGAGTTAACTGAAGAAAAATTGTATTTTCAAAAAAGTTTGTTTATTATTAAATACTTAGTTGCTATAAAATATATTATGCTACGTTTCCACCTGATTTACAGCTTAATATTAATATTTGGAAGGCCTACATTCTTCAAGGTCCCTTCGTTGAATTAACTTAGTTACTGTTAACCATTTTAGTTTAAAACAAAGTCAAATCAATGCCATCTCTGCAGATGCTGTATATTTAGTTAGTTAATTTACAATGCACTCAGTAGGACTTTTATAAGTTCATATTATTACTTTAAATGAGCAATTCTTGTATCTATCTTTGTATCTGTCGTGGATCTCGAAAACGGCTCTAACGATTTTGATGAAAATTTGCATACCGGTGTTATTTGACGTCAGGAATTGAATGCGCTAGGTCTTATGTCTTCAAAAACGCGCATAAAATTTAAAATCTGAACTTCTTTTTATACCACCTTTCAAGTCACTTAGAAGGCGAATAGGTACAGCTTCTTTTTATACCTCCTTCAAAGTCTCTAAATATTCGAAAAGATTCATTATAGATACAATCCAGATATTAAAAATACTGAACGATGCTCGTTCACCCAGGGAACGAGCCAAAGATTAGTGAGAGCCTTTAGATAGTTTTCCAACTGCAAACGAAGCAGCCATCTGAGGCCGTAGGCCGAGGCGGGGTTGGGACGCGAAGCGTCCAGGGTCAGAGCCCCTAGTGTTAGGTTAATAATTAGAGAGGTAGAGATGATAACCGAGTTGTCGGAATTTGCTGAAAAGCGTTACATGGCGAGAAGTTTCATGCGACATCAAGTGTTACTCGGCGTGACGTTCCGTGCGTCATCAGCTCATTTAATCTCCAATGTTTCCCATTCTCCCGTAGAAGTTTACGCTTAAAACAACTGAAACAAAGGCAGAGAAGGGCA
>JAGFPH010003764.1:91291-101724 GCA_018207615.1 Philaenus spumarius
GGGGGGGTTTGGGGGGATTAAAGTTATTAAAAAACGATTTCTTCAAAACTACCGAACGAATTGGAATGAAATTTGGTATGTAGCTTCCTCTAGGGCCATAGGTGCTTACTAAGAAAGGGTTTGAAAAAAAAATCGAAATTTTAGAGGGATTTGGGGATCAAAGTTATTAAATCACGATTTCATCGAAACTACCGAACGGATTGGAATGAAATTTGGTATGTAGCTTCCTCTAGGGCCATAGGTGCTTACTAAGAAAGGGTTTGAAAAAATTCGAAATTTTAGGGGGATTTGGGGATCAAAGTTATTAAATCACGATTTCTTCAAAACTACCGAACGGATTGGAATGAAATTTTGTATGTAGCTTCCTCTAGGGCCATAAGTGTTCACTAAAAAAAAACGGTTTAAAAAAATTCTAAATTTTAAGGGGGGTTTGTGGGGATCAAAGTTATTAAAAAACGATTTCTTCAAAACTTCCAAACGGAATGGAATGAAATTTGGTATGTAGCTTCCTCTAGGGCCATAGGTGCTTTCTAAGAAAGGGTTTGAAAAAATTCGAAATTTTAGGGGGATTTGATGATCAATGTTATTAAATCACGATTTCTTCAAAATACCGAACGGATTGGAATGAAATTTGGTATGTAGCTTCCTCAACATTTTGGGCGTACACTACGTATTACACTACGTCAAAGCTCTATGTCAAACAAGGCGCTTTTCATTGTTGAACAACTACAGAATTATTTATTTTGACTTTTTTAAATGTGTTTAATGACCAAATTAAAATGGATGATGAAGAATTCTATACTTGTGCGACTACACTGAGTGCTATCACGTTATTATAACTTCTTTTGAAAGTCAAAAATTGGCTTCTAAGTCCATTTATTTTATTTATTACGTCTTGAACTGTAAAAGCATGTTTCACGATGTTTATAGAATATGCAATGTTTTGATGAAGTTTTTGTCTTTTGTTTCTATTTTTATACTCTGAATGTTTTGGGTTGTACAGATTTGCATGTAATTCATATTCGTAAATTAACAATTTTGTTGTATCTACATTCCAAGTGTACTTTGTAGCCATTTCGTTATTTAGCTCAATAACTTCAACAATTCAAATTTAGTACCTATATCATCAACTTTTATAAAAGGTAATGCCAACCTGTTAAATTTTATAAAAGAAATATGTTATAAAAGATGGCCTATTACACTATCACAGATCTTTGTCAAAGAACTTTTATAAAAGATATTTTATAAAACATTTTACAGTGTAATACAGGCCTTAGAACAACTGTATTTTTCAGTACATTATTAAATTGCTTTTTTGCTGAGGAAATTTACACTGAAAATAATACCAAATGGATATAGGCTACTTAACCATCTGACATTTTGTATTTACAAGTATTTTATCAATGCAATAACCTTTACTTCATCGGCGATACAATATTTTGTGGATTTTGTATGAACAACTTGGAGTCTACTTTCGGCCTACCTTTGTGTTACTCTCCAGCATCATCATTCCATTTCTTTCGCCGACCTCCTCAGGTAAAAGTTTTATCATTCTTAACAGCACCAAAGATTATACGTAAGACTATTTCAAAGATTCTTACTTTCCTCTTCAATAACCCCAAGCTTAGACTGAATTCAAATAAACTAAATTCGTTGCATCTAATTATTAAATTAAGTTAATAAGTACAATAATATATTGCCTATCTTACATTGTGTAAATGTAAACAATAATTGGTCTTACATATTATGTATTTTAACTTGCAAACTGATATAATATTAACAAAATATTTTATTTAAGTGTAAAGTAATTCAATTTGTACTTTTACTTTCTCCCCCTATACCATAGTATATGGAGAAAGTATTGTATTCGTCAAAATTTTCGAGTTTGAGTTTTTGGTGGAAATATCCGTTTTGGGTCCCCCTGAACCTAAAAAAGTGGTTTTCGGAGTGATGTCTGTGTGTGTGTCTGTGTGGATGTTATCAGACCTAGAGCCTAAACCAGTCGCCCGATTTTGATGAAATTTGGTATGGAGGTACTAATTCACGGTATCTCCAGGTGTTTTTTCATTTTTGTGAATTTTTTATTTTTAAGGGTAATTTTCCCATAAAAACCCATAAAATAACGGAAAAATTAACTTTTCTCAAAAACGGCTCTAACGATTTTGATTAAAATTTTATAGTTTATTAGGGACCTAAAGTACTATAAACTGTAAAATTTTAATAAAAATCGTTCGTGCCGTTTTTGAGAAAAGTTGATTTTTCCATTATTTTATGGATTTTTATGGGAAAATGACTGTTAAAAATAAAAAAATCACAATAAATTGGTAATAGTATTTTTTTTTATTAAGTTTCTATAATGAGGGAGAAAGTATGTGTCAGTTTCCTGATACCGTTTATTTTGTAAATAATTTGGCCACTAAACATAATGTATAAATACAAGTTGAGATAACAAATATTTTATTCTTACAAAATGTGTCTAAAAATTAACCAATGATTTGAAAATTGATGGTAATGATTGTGTTGAAATTTGACCTTTCTCGAACAATGAGTGGTTTGAAACAATATTATATTAAACCATAAACAAATAAGAACTTAAAATAAAACAAACTTATTTAAAATATATAGGAAGTGAAACAAATGTCTGATGCACCTCTCTGAGCTTGTGCTGTATTTGCTTAGTACAATAATATTGCGTCCTACCCTATACTCAAATTTTAACAATTTAATGTGCCTATTTACAAAAACGAATCCCGTCAATAAAACCATAAACTTACTGTGAGCCCAGAAGAAAATTTCTCAATTTAAGAAATGAAACCTTAAAAAAATGAATATGTTAAAGTTTTAAAAACGGCTTTTCAACTTCTTCCAAATCCATTGCAGTCATCAAAATGTGAAATCTTTTTATAAATTGTGATTTAAAAAAAATAATAATTCGACCACGCAGCTGAACCGCTGACGTGAGTTGAGCAAATTTCCAAAATTAAGTTTATAGACCGATATTTTAGGGTTTCGACCAACAATTTGGGAAATAGGTCTATTCGCGACGGTGCTGAATAGCTGCAGAATGGTTCGCACGCCATTCCACATATTGGGATTGTCTTCAATACACAATGCATTGCGTGCTTCGCACGCCATTCCACGTATTGGGATTGTCTTCAATACACAAAGCATTGCGTGCTTCGCACGCCATTCCACATATTGGGATTGTCTTCAATACACAAAGCATTGCGTGCTTCGCACGCCAAACCTCGTATTAGGGGTATTTTCAACACGCAAAGCATTGCGTGCTTCGCACGCCAGCCCCACGGTAGAATCCACCACATTTTCTTTGAACCGGGTACTTCTATGGTATTTCACGTTTTGATCGATTTTGGGGGAACCAAGCGAGCTATAAGGTCGCGTAAAAAAACAAAATGTGCAGAATAACATCTTACATTTATATTTTTAGAAAAAACTCTAAAAAAATTCATTCTCTTAGTAAAAATCTCAAAAAATAGTTACTTCCGGTCAAAAAACTTACTTCCGGTTGTTGGATTTTTTTGGCTAACGAACTCGTCCGAGCCACTTCCACAACCAACACGTGTATCAAATTTGGACCAAATCGGACTTAAAATGCGACCGCTAGAGTGCGAACACATATATACATATATATATATATATATATATGAATTTTAATGACACCCCAAAACGTGTTCTGGGGACCATGATCGGTGCTCATTTGCTACTCCCGACCTTAGGTCTCACCATAAGGGCCACTGCAATAGCTCATTTTTCCTACGGAAATTCGCTAAAAACTACTCATGAATTTTACTGAAATACAAGAGAAAGTTCTTTGGAAGACTTTGCAACTATTATTCGACATAGCTACTCAAAGTTAATATTTTTAACGTTCTAAATAGACGAGAAAATTCCTGTTTGTGCAATACTAAGTAGCTGTAAATATTTGGTTAAAGATTATTTCAATTCATACATAATCGATATAAAATAATTTTGTTTTACGTTTGCGTCTGACGCTTGTACATAAACCGATAATAACATAACTTTGTAAATTTTGAAATAAGCAATATTTTTTTTAAATTTTTCTCTGTGGGTGTATGCAGATTTTAGTGTACAATTTTGAATCCCCCCTGTTTGTTATGAAGAATTTGTCGGTAACTATTTTTGGTATTTAAATGAAAAAAGAATGCGATTGATTTTACTTGCAGAATGTTTTTGTTATGGGAACAATTATTGTATAATTCCCATGCGGTATATTTACCATAAGAAAGTGTCTTTATAAAATCTTTGTTAAACTAGGGGAGACCCCCGCGTGCTCCGCACGCCAACCCCCGATGAAACCTTCTAAAACATATGTTATGTTTTATTTATAACTAGCTGACCCCTACGGCTATTTATAACTAACTTAACGTAATTGTATTCTTTTTAAGTGTTCAGTCAGTGAGTGGTATTTGGCTTTTATATATACAGATCTTAAATAATAAAAGCACTATTGTCATAATAATATAAGATCTGAAATTATGATTTTAGTAACTTTGATCCCCCCAAACCCCTGCTAAAATTTCGAAATTTTTCATACCCTTTCTTAGTGAGCACCTAGAGGAAGCTACATACCAAATTTCATTTCAATCTGTTCGGTAATTTTGGAGAAATCGTGATTTAGTCATTTTTACCCCCCAAAACCCCTAAAATTTCAAATTTTTTAAAACCCTTTTTTAGTGAACACTTATGGCCTTAGAGGAAGCTACATACCAAATTTCATTCCAATCCGTTCGGTAGTTTTGAAGAAATTGTGATTTAATAACTTTGATCCTCCCAAACCCCCCTAAAATTTCGAATTTTTTCAAACCCTTTCTCAGTGAGCACCTATGGCCCTAGAGGAAGCTGGATACCAAATTGCATTTCAATCCGTTCGGTAGTTTTTGAGAAATCGTGATGAGTGGGTGGTATTTCGCTTTTATATATATAGATAAAGGTTTAGGATTTATAATAACCTCAAAAGTAAGATTTTAAATGATTAAAATCATTAAAGATTTAAATCATGCTAAATGTTCAAATTAAATTATTTCGTATATTTTATAACAGCAGTTATAATAAAGGTTAGCAGAACCATTAAGGCTCAGGAGTACACCTAATCAAAAATCTAACCAATAAGTTACTCAGTGTCAGTTACCGTATGTTATAAATAAATAGGTCTACTATATGTCTTATTTATTTTTAATTAGGATGTAACATAGTTTTTTCTTATTTTTAAACTCCTTAACGCAAGTTTTTATTGGCTTGTGTGCGTTGAAACATGTGTTGATTCAGTATAGGCATACTTAAAATATTATTTTGTACTAAAAGCTGTTTTACATCCGAATCAACTGTACTATCTGTTATTTAAAAATCATTATTTACTCCCACGAAAGCAGCTGGATTAGTTTGTTTCTTATTATAAACAGCTGTTTTGTACAGAAATGGTTTTAAAATTCGTTCCATGTTAATCTTGTGGGGAAAACCCGACCTTTGAGATTAGCTTACGCTATTAAGGATAAGAATTTTTGACATATAACACCTTATTGCAAAACTTCGAAATGATACGAATTTTTTTACAACTCAAACATTAAATTTGGTCCAGAAATAAGGAAGGAGTTGTGTTCACAAAAAACTGCTTGACGTATTATATTATATACGGTAAGGATTTATTATTTGTAAATAGTTGTGTTTGTTTAATAGAGGTTTTATTATAATAATTAATATAGGCAAGACAGTTTGCAATTATTTAACCTCACATAGAATAGAAAATGTACACATCTTGTATAAAGAAGTCTAAGTGGATGAACTCCGAGAATGTTATACATTAGAAGAGTGTTCAGTTCTTCACACATGGAATAACTAAACAATTACGATGAATAATTATCAGCTAGGTAAACTAGATTTCCTAATGTAATCGTCAAAAACAAATGTTTAAATTAAAACGTTAATGCTGTACGTTAATGTAATGGATTGCTTGGATTGTTTTAATTTCCAATTTAATTTGTATTTCCATAAACAATAGCAATAGTAAACAAGTATTGTAATCATCATTGACAGTAATTAGTATTTAAAATGTATGTTCAACGAACTCTGAACAGTTTATTTACTGTTTATAATATACTCGTTGTTTTACATTTAGATTGCGTACTCCTTACTGTGAACATATTAATCAATTATTTACCAAGGTACGTGCTTGTTTCGCACGCCAACCCACGTGCTCGTTCATCTCGCACGTTTGTAAGCGTTAAATTTAACGTCACCTTTATTTTAGGTAGTACTTTTACTTTCTCACTATACTATAGTATAGAGAAAGTATAGTGATCGCAAAAAAATCGATGTTGAGATTTTTGTGGAAATATCCGTTTTGGGACCCCTTGAGTCCAAAAAAGTGGTTTTTACAAAATGTAGGGCCTATGTCTGTATGTCTGTATGTATGTATGTATGTCTGTATGTAGACAAAGCTAGAGAGAAAACTATTCGATCGATTTCAACCAAATTTGCACCAGACATGTCCAGTACGCCTGTATAGATGCACGAAAAAGGGTTTTGAACAATTTTGAAAAACAACCCCCTTTTTGGCCAAAAAACCCCCAAAAATACAGTTATAATTTTTTTATAAAAAAACGGCTGTAACGATTTTGATAAAATTAGGCTTATTTGTAGCCTTTAATGTGCCCTACCATTTACAGAAACGCGCATCTTTCTAAAAATTCTCGTTTAGCTAATAATAATAACTGTTTTTGGGGGTTTTTTGGCCATAAAGCGGGTTGTTTTAAAAAAAATAACATAACCATTTTACGTGCATCTATTGCACCAATTGCACCAATTGACGTGTCTGGTGCAAATTTTTTCGAAATCGATCGAATATTTTTCTCTCTAGATAATAATAATAATAATATTTATTAGTTAATCTCCAACTTTAATAAAAAAACTCTCCTACCCCACCCTACAAGTCACAGTGAATCTGTTTAGTAATTTAAATGTATTTGTGAGAAAGTATGTGCCAGTTCCTGGTACCGTTTATTAATTTTACTTTCTCACTATACTATAGTATTATAGAGAAAGTATAGTGATCGCAAAAAAAATCAATGTTGAGATTTTTGTGGAAATATCCGTTTTAGGACCCCCTCAGTCCAAAAAAGTGGTTTTTACAAAATGTCTGTCTGTATGTCTGTATGTATGTCTGTATGTCAGTATGTATGTATGTCTGTATATATACAAAGCTAGAGAGAAAACTATTCTATCGATTTCAACCAAATTTGCACAAGACATGCCCAGTACGCCTGTATAGATGCACGAAAAAGGGTTTTGAACAATTTTGAAAAACAACCCCCTTTTTGGCCAAAAAACCCCCAAAAAATCAGTAGTTTTTTTTATAAAAAATCGGCTCTAACGATTTTGATCAAATTTGGCTTATTTGTAGCTTTTAATGTGCCCTACCATATACAAAAACCCGCATCTTTCTAAAAATTCTCGTTTAGCTAATAATAATAATAATAATAACTGATTTTTGAGGGTTTTTTGGCCATAAAGCGGGATGTTTTAAAAAAATTTCAAAACTTTTTTACATGCATCTATAAAGACCTAATTGACGTGTTTGGTGCAAATTTTTTCGAAATCAATCGAATAGTTTTCTCTCTAGATAATAATAATATTTATTAGTTAATCTCCAACTTTAATAAAAAAACTCTCCTACTCCACCCTACAAGTCACAGTGAATCTGTTTAGTAATTTAAATGTATTTGTGAGAAAGTATGTGCCAGTTCCTGGTACCGTTTGTTAAGTATGTAATTTAAACCAATAAATACTTACACATATAATATAGACTACATGTACGGCCTCGAGTTGGTGTAAAAAATATTGAATAGTTTAAAAAAATGTAATTTTTATATTTTCGCCGGTTTAGGAAATAACTCAGCAGATAGAGATGAGTACAATAATCAGCTATTTACTGTAATACCTCTATAAACTTACGCGTAGGCTATTTCTCAGAAGTATTTCCATTTACGGTTGATTTTTTACTTTAAAACTATTTAATTTCTCATATTTATAATTTTTGTTTAGGATTAGGCCTAAGTCGTGCTGGTTCTTTTGAACTATTATTATAACTCCTCTGATATAGCGTAAAATAAATCATTTGTTTTCGACATTTAATGTTTCCTTAGTTCTGTAGGGTGTGATTAGTCTTAATCTTTTATTAAAAATACACTAGCTGACCCGTGCGAAGCATTCGCATTCTAAATTACTTAAATCTCACTTAATTAAAGTACACACCGTATATTTAGTATCGTAGGCTTACAATTAATTAAAAATAGCAATGTAGTGGTGTAACGGCAGCCCTCCAGCTGGGTATTGTTATGAACAGTGTTGCCAACGCTAGGAAAATATCCCTACAACTTATTTGATCTTACATCACTGTTACTTTCGGATTCTTTATTTCTTTTTTTTCGTATAATTGTATTTTGTATATTTTTCCGGTGTAGCGGTTAAGGAAAGCTTTAAAATGATGCCTCATTCAAGTAATTTGATGATGTATTAAGGAAGTTATGGCGTACCGACAAAAAAATGGCCTTGAGAAATAATATATGTGATTATTTTACGAATAAAGTGTTAAAATATTTCTACCACGCAGCTGAACCGCTGACGTGAGTTGAGCGAATTTCAAAAATTCGCTTTATATGTTTTAAAATTTCAACCAACTATTTTGTTATACTGACGAAGGAGCTGAATAGCTGCCAATGTGTGCACAATTTAGTAGTAAAATTTGTTTGTTACTCAGTCTCCAGTCCCGGCTCAGCACCTTGTCCTTGAGGCCTCGGCTTATGCTCTGCTTCGCTTCGCTCGCAGCGTACAAACTTGGCCGTTGGGCCTCGGATCGGAAAATGTCCGACGGTAAAATCCCCACGTGGATTTGAAGCGGGTACATTTATGGTATTTTAGGTTTTGATCGATTTTGGGGGAACCAAGTGAGCTAAAAGGTAAGTAACTCAAAAAACGGTTCATTTTTGTACGAAAAAACTAAAAAAATAGTTACATCCGGTCCAAAAATGTGCTTCCGGTTGTTGAATTTCTTTTTAATAACGAAATCGTCCGAGCGACGTAGACAACCAACAAGTGTACCAAATTTGGACCAAATCGGACATAAAATGCGGCCGCTAGAGTGCGAACACATATTTACATATACGGTATATTAGTTTCAAATGAGAAGCAATAAATCCCCGAGGTATATAACACCTGTAAGGGGCAACAAAACAACAAAAATATAACACAAAAGAACTAAGAATAAAAAAATGAATAAAAACAAAAAAATATTTATAATTTAATTACTATTTAAGCGAGAAATCGCAGAGAGAAATGCAGCCGGACCAATCACAATAACAATCTCAATTAAGCAGAGTCTAGAATAACTAACTCAAAAATCGGCTTCTACATTTGATTACATTGCATAAGCAATGCAATACATATTTACAATAAAACTTAACAAAAATACCATTCTAAACGAAAACTACATATTAACTTACATTACTAACCTGTCATTCATTCATACACGCTCAATATCACTCATTCATTCCTTTTACACTCTCAATAACCAACATTGAAAAAGAAATCAATGTTTTTAACTTCAGTTTAATGATTCCTCAATAATCTTATAAATCTAAATTTATTTCCACATATTTTAATATTTTCCGGTAAATAATTAAAAAACTTTGGTGCTAAATATGTATAGAATTTCATAAATACTGAAAGGTTTGGTTTCGGTACATTGACATTAAATTTATTTCTTAATTCTTTACTCCTTGATGTCAAGCTACTATTATTGTTCCCACTACTGTCAAAGAAAATTTCCAAAACCTTATAAATATATAAACTCCTCAATGGTAAAATATTCAAAGTTTGAAAAAGGGGTGATGTGTGCTCATTTTTCTGCTTAAATATATATATTAATGTGTTCTGGGGACCATGATCGGTGCTCATTTACTACTCCCGACCTTAGGTTTCACCATAAGGGTCTCTGCAATACCTCATCTTTCCTTCGGAAATTCTAGGAAACGAAGGAAAGAAGGGAATAGAGTTTCTCCTCTAGTTTGTAAGAGAAACAAATAATTCGACCACGCAGCTGGACCGCTGACGTGAGTTGAGCAAATTTCCAAAATTAAGTTTATATGCCTATGTTTTAGGGTTTCAACCAACAATTTGGGAAATAGGTCTACTCACGAAGGCGTTGAACAGCTGTCTTGTGTACGCAATATATTAGTAGAATTTGGTTCCTCCTAGTGGCCTCGCGAGTTTGCATCACTTGTGGCTTTGAACTGGGTACTTTTATGGTATTTTACGTTTTTGTCGATTTTGGGGGAACCAAGCGAGCTATAAGGTCGCGTAAAAAATCAAAATGCGCAGAATAACATCCTACATTTATA
>JAGFPH010003764.1:101824-120149 GCA_018207615.1 Philaenus spumarius
TTAAAATGCGGCCGCTAGAGTGCGAAAACATATATACATATATATACTGTATATATATTGTAACGAAGCAATAGTTGCACGACGCTGGGGGAGGAAGTTTGTTTTCCTTTTGTCCCCACGTTGCGACGTCAACTCTGCAACGACAGACCTTATTAATGACGTTCGGGAGCCAACTCTGCAACGTAGCCCCGACGCTATTGTCTGTCTGTAGGATTTCCCTACTTTGTTACAGAATAAAGAGATTATATCACCTACTGGAAGTTTAAGGCAAATTAATTTTAATAGCCTAGGTGATATAACTCTGGTTAAGATAACTATGCCTATAGTCACCTTAAATAAAAATATTTTATTAAATTCCTTCCAGTTATTCAAGTTACTATTAACTTTAAATTTGCTCAGCTCAGTAATTAATATTATATTTATTTGACAATCTCTGAGGAGTGAGAACAGTGGAACTTTACCTAGAATAATTAAATTATTTGTGCTTTGTGAAATTTCGTTGGAATTGCCAACTTTGCGTTTCCGCCCTTCGATATTGATCATACACTGAAAACAATTTATCATATAGGATACTTAGATAATAGGAATTTCTTGAACAAGGTAAATTATTTATATTAATTGAAATCAAAAGAAAATTTATTCAATAAAAAACTCAAAATACTCTGTGGTTCTTTCCACTACAAAAACATAAATTTTAAACTAAATTTACTATTTACATAAATTTTAACTCTTTTGGGTAGAACCATTTATTATTCATTTATACTTAATTATTCCTTCTTTTTTAATATTTATTATTTAATTATTTAATTATGATTTTAAATATTTAATTTACAAGATTAATAATTTTATATTTTGAAAAACCTAATTTTTATCTCAACCCAGTATCAATAATTATTTAAATTCAACTCAGGCAATATTTTAATAAGGGATATCGTAACTTTTCTGACAGACCTTTTATTACTGCGACCCTGGACTCTGAACACCTTTCCCAGGAATGTTGATTGAAATACAGCTTCCCTGAAGTCCGGTTATCGTTGGTGCGGTTGAACGTCTCTCGTGGTCTCAGCTTTTGCCTGGTTTGACTTTCCCTGATGTCTTCTAACGCCTTCCCTGATGTCTTCTAACGCCTTCCCTGATTTTTTCTAACGCCTCCCCTGATTTGGTTTCCGCTTCTTATTCCAGTAGTCCTTCAAAGTCCATGTGCTGTTCCAGTTATTGTCATTACATCAGTCCTGTGATTCTTGTAGACTACGTCATTTATAGGTTTTTTGACGCACCGGCTATATAATTAACTATAGCGTAATTCACTCAAACTGTTCAATCGTTTTTTCACTGTCTGTAATGCTAACTGATTTTACACTGTTTTTGTTCATTTAACTCGTATTTACGTTTGATAAAATTTTAATGAGAACTGTTCTTTGAAATATTATATTGCATAATATTATAAGTAATAAAAATGTTCACTGTTTGATTTACACATATCTTACTGCTGTCTTTATAAAACACTGCTTCTAAGTACGTTACTTTAACCTCGCAGATCCGTCTAATGATCTAATGATGAATAATGCAATGAAGAATGGTGAAAGCTCGAAAGATGAAAGCTAAAAGGTAATAGCTAAAAGATGCGCGGCTCCCGCTGTACTCCGCTTATATGGACTCCTTTGCCGCCTTCCGAGTACCAACTGCCTTTCTTATTCCTCTATCCCTTGTTCGACATCTCGCCATGCAACTTGTATTAATTTCTTTAAGTTTTAGGTTGGTACTACCCCCACTAACTTCTTCGTTAGGCCTTGCCATCCGCTAATCTATCTCTCCCCTCCTAACATTTTCTCCTATTGTTTTACGTATTTTCCTCGTAGTTTTCCTTTAACTGCTTTTATGAACTTGCGGTTTTCGTAATCGTATTCCTGATACATTTTCCTGTCTTCTCAAACTTGAGTGATGGTCGTACTACGTTTGGTTCACTTATGGCGCTGCCTCGCGTATTCCGCGGTTTTTCCTCGCGAAAACTTTTCTGGTTTAGAAGGAAAATCTTTTTTTCTTTTTTCTTCTATGTTGGTTATTATTTTATGATATACTAGCCAAAATTTCCATTCTGTCCGATGATTTTTCTTCTGTTTTTGGGACTTGCAAAATTTGCCAAATTTAACATTTACTTTTGAATTTGAATTTTTACTTTAAAATTGATACTTTCGATTGAGATTTACAATTTTATACCCTTACTACTTTCTTAACACTATGTTATTATTTTTACCACCTTTTTCATTTTATTTTTAGCAAAATATAGGTATGAACTTTCTCACCTATTATTTTAATTAATTCACAATTTATAAACTTTTTATCTTATAAAACTTTTACTTCTTTACAACTTGTTTACTTTTTCATTTTCCCTTTTTCATTTTTTATGGTGCTTTTTCACCTTCAAACTTTAACAATTATCTCTAACTTTTAAAATATCAAAAATTCCTTAATTTGTTATTTAACATTTTTTATTCAATTTTTCTTACGCTTTTCAAAAATATCTTTTTCATTTAATTTTGATGAAATTTGAGAATTTCCTATAACTTTAACTCTTTATAACTTTAACATTTTTTATTTTACAAAATTGTGACTTCCATGAACAATGTTACCACCTCCCGTGTTTCACATTTACCCATAAAATTCATCAATTTTATACTTTTATTTAATCACTTATTCCTGTATAAAAATAACTAATTTTTCTAAGTCTTTCTAGCAACTTGAAACAAGTTCCAGGACAAAAGTCCATCTCTGTTGACACAGTACAGTTGGCCGGGACTTGTCGTATTCTAATCTAGTTAAGTATAGGGTGTACCTCAACTCCTGCTATGAAATCTTGATTTTTGCAGTTTTACAACAAAACTCAATTTTTCACGCATTGCATAAGGTTTATCCGCTGCAATATATATATGAATTTTTTTGAAACCCCAAAACGTGTTCTGGGGACCATGATCGGTGCTCATTTGCTACTCCCGACCTTGGGTCTCACCATAAGGGCCACTGCAATAGCTCATTTTTCCTATGGAAATTCGCTAATAACACTTATAACAATTCCTTTTTGATGAAAACCATTTTAACTGTGCTTATTTCCAGTTTAACAAAAAATGCACTGGCCACTTGTAATGTTTCATTTTAATAGACTCGAATTGCACTATAAAAAGCAGTTATAATCATATACAGTTCGTCGGGTCTGTTTATTGTTGAGAGAAATACAATGTATATAGGTTAGGAAGGAGATGTAGGTCAGTTGCTTGGCTTCATAGCTTTTGTGGTTAATGTAATATCTCATAACTTTGCTATAATACTGTTGTAAATGCGTTCTATTTTGTCCAATTGTATTTAAGTTATATGCTAGTGGTATTTGTAGATTTATGCAAATTTAGCTTTAATCGAATTTTAACAGGCGTGGATATTCTGAGAATGTTGCCAAACGAGTTTATATATTTTTATGGGACAAATACTTTTGAAGCGCTTTACCTAAAACAAGCAAAAACGGAATCTTTTAGGCCGTCTCCAAACGACTTTTCCAAACTGGTAAAGGATGTATTTTGATAATATAAATAAACTCAAACAATAGTTTAATAAATAAAAAAAATTGCTTGAGACTGTAGCGCGTTAGAAGTGAAACTAACTGTTAGAAAACAGTGTTTCAAATTTAATGAAACTTTTAGTCAAATGGGGGAAATTACCCATGGTGTACCACAGGGCTCGGTACTAGGGGCAATTTTATTTATTATATATGTTAACGACCTTTGCGCAGCCAAATTTAATGGCCGGATAACAGCTTTTGCGGATGATACTGCACTTGTATATGTAGGAGATTCGTGGACTGAACTAGATAACAAAATTAATTTGGATTTACTGTCTCTGAAATGGTGGTTTGCCAACAATAAATAAGTGCTAAACACTAAAAAATCTAATTATATGCACTTTTGTCTGAAAGGTGATACCTGTTTATCCAGTAGGATATTGTATAAATGTATGGATTGTTTATGCGAGGGAAATGAGTGTATTTTGTGTGCTAGAGTACTCAAAGTTAAGCAAACTAAGTATTTAGGGGTTATTATGGACGAGGAATTAAATTGGAAGAATCATATTTTAAAATTAAAATCAAAGTTAATTTCATGCATCCGTTTGTTTTACTTCCTTCGAGACCTCTGCTCGATACAGACAATGCGTTGTTTATACTTTGCACTTGTGCATAGTAGATTGGACTATGGGATTGTGTGTTGGGGGGGGGGGGGGCTTTCAGGACATCTTTGAAGCAAATTGAGGTGCTGCAGAAGTTTTTTGTTAGACTCATTTTGAAAAAATATAAACGTGAACCTTCATACCCTTGCTTTCTTGGTCTCGGCGTTCTTCCTCTGAGGAGTATGTTTATATATAAAGTTTTGAAAATTTTCTATCTGAGAAGCGGAAATTCTCCATGCTCTGATAGCAATTATAGAAAAATACTTAGGAAAAATAATCACCGAGTGCCAAAGCCTACCAAAACCTTCTTTATGAGAACATTTAATTTTTTGGCTCCGTGATTGTTTAACAAATTACCTCAAGACATTAAATGCTTGGAGAGTCCGAGAAAATTTCTTAGAGGTGTAAGGGGTTTGTTGCTGGTTTGCAAGGATGTAGAAGAGTTATTGTACATCCCGCAGTAACCGCTTTGTAGGAGTAATACATTTCTTGGTCTGGTGTTGACCTTTTTGTATTTGAGCGTCACTTTACTTTTACTATCGTAATACCCTTTGAAGCGGAAATTGTGGCTGTATTAGATTCCATTTTCAATTTGTTAGGCTAAATTAATGTTTCGTGAAGGTTTTAAATGTACCTGGATGAAAGGGGCATGTTGTGATGGCAGGGATCCTGCACTCAAGGTACTTGATTGTATATCTCAATATTAAGGGTCTGCTCCAGTAAAAATAAAATGGATTTTTATCCCATAAGAGCAATGTTAAATTTCATACCATTTATTTCGTTTACTTTTTATCATAAAATTGTTTGCAAGGTCTCATTTTAAGCTCAGTCACAATACGCATCCTTCTTGCAATTTACATTTAAAAAAATTTCTTTCATTTGTCAAGTAACTGACATTTTGTAAGTACAAAGTTTGAATTTTTTTCCTAACACAATAAGAAATTAATACCGAAAAATAATTTGCAAGAAGGATCCGAAATTTTATAAAGAATATTCAGTTTTTTTTTTTCAACACTCAATTACAAAAGATAGACTTATAAAATGGTATGAAATGAGTCAATGTCAGCGCAAGAAATTGCACTGTTTAGATAGGGATATAGTGAGAGGCGTTTGCGTTCCGGTGGATTTCTCGTTTACTGGAGCAGACCCTTAATATAATTTTTTGAGTAAAAAAAGTGATTATAATTTTCTTTTGGGAAATGGGAATTTAAATGTATTGTTACTGCAGCCGCACTGAATTCTGTTTTAAATTGAAATTTTTGTTTATAATTTTTGTAATGGAACCCCTAAGCAGGCGGATAGCCTTAGGGGCCCTATATTGCGTTTTCTCTAGGATAAGTATTTTATTTCCTGAAAGAATTGGTTATTTTATAAATGTGTATTTCATTTTGTAACATTCTATTGTAGTTCTTTTATAATTCTTGTTATTTTAAGTTAGTTAGTATTATTGTCATATTTAGAGTTATGTATAAATAGAAAAGGAAGAAAATACAAATGTATTTAATTTTGTTCAAAAGCAATAAATAAATAAATAAATAAACTTCTTAGGTTCTGGAAACAGTTGATTGTATGCACAGTTCTCTTTGTATTTGTTGACGATTTTATTATTTCAGGATTAGGAAATAGTTATGTGAAATTCACTTAATGCAAATATCTCTTAATTAAATAAAATATTTATTTCATTAATCAATTTCAATTATTTCATAATCTAAGAAAGAAATTATGGGTTTATGATAGCGGAAGTATGATACAAATAATTTATTTCAAATGTATTTAAGGTCTTCAAGTAAAATATTAAATTCTAGTCTCTGTATATTTACCATGATGAAAACCCCTAATGGCATAAACTCAGTTAGATATAGTTTGTTGCTTGTAAGCATAAGAAGTTTCCAAATCGATTTCCAAAAGTTTAAGTCGACTCCTACATCTTAGAAAATTTTGTAAAAAATACAATTTACGAAATCGATTTGGAAGCAATTTCTTAGGTCAAGCACTTTGAAATAATCATTTTTTGTCTTTTGGAAATTTTTTCTAAAAACTCTTCCTTTTCGAGATATTAGCAACTTTATGTCGATTTATTTCAACACGTTTATTGCCGCCATTTTGTTTTGGGTGGTCCTATTTTTATTTTCTTTATGTCATTTTCCTAGTCTTTAATAGACCTTTAAAATGAGGTATCAAATGACCATACTTCCCATTTAAAAATTTTGAGTTGCCCCCAAAATCCCCCAATTTTAGGGGACACTCAAAATTTTTGATTGCTTCAAAAGATACTTTGGGTTAAGTTACTATCGTTCCCCATAAGGATATTTGTTTGTTTTAACAAACACAAAAGTTAAAGGATGGGGGAAGTGACTATAACCACTCTGTATAACAGCTGATTTTGTCAGTTTACTTTAATAATTCAACCAAAATTAAATAAACATTAAAACGTGTGCAGCTAATGTACAGTATAATAAGCACGCGTCTAATGGTTCCCTATGCTACGTATTAACACAGTACACGTGGAGCATGCGCGTGGACACTATGACGTATGCGGTTGAGAGAGTAGTAATGATTCCATATCTTTCTTCCCAACTGCCGGTTGGAGTTGGACAAGGACAACCGTTTCAATTCTCGTCTGATCCAAGCCAATTTGTCCTACCGCGTCTAAAGAAGTTTCACTTCAAAACAAATATATTTATTTTGTGATAAGCAGTTTCCATCAAGCATTCCATTCCAGAAAGTGCAGCCAAAATGTAAAACAAATCAGTAAAGTTACACTAACTTATAGAAACAATATTGGGGTCCAAAATTTTGTGAAAGTGTTGTCAATTAAGTATATGTTTTCCATTAATGTGGTGTATGGTAATAATGTGTTTGGGAGCGGCAGTCTCCTTTTATTTGCCCCTACACCACCTCCACATTGCTTACAAGAAGTGGGATGTGTTTTGGGCGACTGGAGGTAGGCTACAGTATGGGACATTTGGCGTTTCAAACTTCCACTTTTGTGATCTGTTTTGAGACAGTATGGTTTTCACAGTGTCCTCCATCTTCATAAATACAAGCGTGCGCACATAAATACATCTTCTTACACAATACACAGTGGTTGCGTTAGTGATTTTTTAACAATAATTTAAGTAGGCCTACGTTTTTTTGTATAAAATAAATTATTTATGAATTTGCAACAGCTTTTTAACATTCCATTGTAAAACATATTGCACTTTGAGTTAAATTTTATTGTTTGCAAATTGAAAATAAGCCTCTTTAATAATTGTTGAAATAAGAGTTTCTGTAACTTTTAGCGGCTAAACGGTTAAGTTTAAAAAAAAAAAACACCAAGGATAAAAAAGTCTTAAAATTGCATGTGAAATCCAAATCCACCATAAAAAATAGGGGTTCCCATAAGAAATTCGAAAGTTGGCCGCCATATTGGAATATGGCGGCATATTTTTGAAACTTCAAATTCATATTTTTAATGGCCACTAAAAAGTAGGTGAAGTCCCCCATTTTAAGTTTCCAGTAAATCTTGTCGTTTCTGATTTACCAATGGTGGCACACTTAAAATAGTCACCCTATTGTAGTCATATTAAAATATAAGCACATATTTTATAATAAATATTAAATTTGAAATGTACTTATTAAAAAGAACGAAACACAATTAAATTATCACATGTATTATTTCTCAAGGCCATTTTTTTGTCGGTACGCCATAATTTCCTTAATACATCATCAAATTACATGAATGATTCATCATTTTAAAGCTTTCCTTAACCGTTACACCGAAAAAATATACTAAATACGATTATAAAGAAATAAAGAATCGGAGTAACAGTGATGTAAGATCAAGTAAGTTTTAGGGATATTTTCCTGGCGTTGGCAACACTGATGATAACAATACTCAGCTGGAGAGCTGCCGTTACGCCACTACATTGCTATTTTTAATTGATTGTATATTTAGTATCGTATAGTATAGTGTACCTTAATTAAGTGGTATTTAAGTATGTTAGAATGCGAATGCTTCGCACGGGTCAGCTAGTACGTTATTATTAGTAATTATTAAATCTATCCATATATTAAATATAACTATATATTATTAAGTATATTTAACTATATATTATTATCCATGCTAATATTATAAAGAGGTAAAATTTGTTTGTTTGTATGTAGGGGGTAATCTCTGGAAGTACTGAACCGATTGAAAAAATAGTTTTACTAATAAGAAGCTAAACTATCCCTGAGTAACATAGGCTAGAATTAATTGTGATTTAATGGTTGAAATAACCCCTAAATCAATAAATATTAATTGTTTTACTTCCCTTAAAGCTAGAGAGCTGAAATTTTGTACATTTATTTCTTACAATATATATAGAAAAAGTCAACTAGATTTGCATTTCGTCACGTGCTACTAAGGGGTGAAAAATACCCCTAAAACAGTACAAATTAATTGTTATATTTTCCTTAAAGTAAGTGAGCTGAAAATTTGTACTTTTATTTCTTTCAACATACGTAGAAAAAGTTTCATAGATTTACATTTTGTCGTGAGTTGCTAAGGGGAGAAAATGTAGTAACAACCCCTATAAAAACAAGTTAATTGTTATACTTTGCTTAAAGCTAGAGAGTAAACCCTTAATAAATTGAGGAATTTAAAAATAAGAAGCACTATGTTACATCCTAATTAAAAATACATATTAGAATTTAATAGTTGGCCTATTTTTTATAGAATAACCTGTTTGCTTTTGCTTCGACGCAAGTTATCGTGGAGCGAAGCGAGCAAGTGGCGGAGCCCTCTAGAATTATATATTATTATTAATTGTTAAATATATCTTTTTATTAAGGGTAGATTTAATTATATATTATTGTATTGTATAAAATAGATATTGTTATACAAGATAGTTATATTAATAATTACATAATAGCAGTTATATGTGTGTATCGGTAACCGTCATATATGATGATGACTTGATCATCGAAACGCGTTTGAATATTGAACTTTTTGTGAGAAACTGCGTTCATGTTATTATTTCATTAATTCTATAAGGTAATACTTCCATGAAATGCTTGGATGACATCTCAATGTTACCTGTTCTGACATGGTAACGTCAGGTAGTGGCAGAATATAGGATATCAAACTTAAAATTAAATTTCGATTGTAAATTTCAGTATCGTACAAATATCCCTCTTGTATTTATTGTACCGGTCAAGAAGTCCCTCTCTACAGGAGATAAGGCTTATTACGTTCAGGTTATTTATACAATAGACAGAGCAAAGCTATCCTGCGTCCCTAAGGACGGGAATGGGATTGTGTTAGCTTTCGTATCATTCCAGAACCAATTCAAGTTCTCTCCCGTACCGAGGTGTTGAAATCATATAAGTTACCCCCACACATGTATTCCTGAAAGCTCGTATATTGTGGCGGTAATTTTGAGCACTTTTATGAATATATTTCATCGTAAAATTGAAGCACTATATTTTAGCCATTAAGGGTACGATATTAGTTTGAACATATTTGTTGTATTAGTGCAAATGTATTTTTTAGAAAGTAGGCTTAAATTGCTGCTTATTAGTAAAACTATTGAAATTTGTTTCAGTAGGGGAATGTACGTATTAATGCTATTGGGAAATACATATATTTTTATAACGTTGGCGAACGTATCTACCATGTTACTGGAGAAACACATTTTTGTTTGTTTTCATGTAAGCTGAAAATCCAGTTTTTTTTTAGAAAATATAGTCATTTTGATCAATGTTTGTTTGCAGGATTTGGAGGAATGTTTAATATTTGGAGGAATTTACAAAAAAATACTTTTTCTTTCATTGAATAGTTAACCTTAAAAATATTTTCCTAAATGTAAAATGTGTAACGGTAGACTCCCTGATACAGTAAGTGACAAGTTTTTACATCAAAATACAAATTTAACATCTTGCACCATTTACGTCTACATAAACAAAAATGTGTAACACTCAACAGCTCTCGTTTATTTCCCTTAACGATTCGGTTACTACTGTAATCCTAAATAAAATCAACCCTTAATCAAGATACAGTGACGTTACGACCAACCATTATAGCTGTGCCGAAAATAACTCATTCCAGACTCCGCAGTAGTGGAAGTATATATATATATATATATATATATATATATATTACAACGCTGGAACTAAAATGGATTATATATCTTCACATGTGTAATAGATTGTGTTAAGTATTTCCGATCACGTGTGCTATGTTTCATGAGTTTTTTCTTTAAAAATATAGCAGTAGTAGTGAAAAGAATAAAAACGAGATCGTAAAATGTATTCACATATTAGAGTTTTCTTACAGTTATCGTTTTAACTAAACTAAATGTATTATATGTGTTAACCATAAAATATATAGAAAGCACACAAAATAATAGTCCATTGCTTAAAACATATTTTTTGTTTTATTTCACAATATTATGCTTTCCTGGTAAATCTTGGAGCGGTTTCGTTATTTGAACACGCGTAAAGCCGGACACTTTCTCATGAAACATTTAAAGAAAGCTGGCAAAAAATGTCGAGCATTCGCAGAATTTAATATCTTATAGACTAATACCTTGCCCATAAACGAACTAAAATAGGTTAAATCAATGGTTATATGACGATTAACTGTAGAATAGCGATTTGTAATTGTAAAAATGGTAATATAGAACAGTATATATTTAATTAAATTACAACTGAAAAAATATAGACCAAGACCTGGAGTTGAACCCAGGACCTTCACGTTTCCGTCGTGATGCTCTGCCAACTGAGCTACCCTGATCGCTCCAAATATTGGTCGATGTTATCTCACTTGTACGGTTTTACTGCAATTATTGAATTAACAGATTGAATACCTCGTGTATGCGACATTGAAAACAATCTCAATTCTTATTTTGCAGCTTACAGTGGTTTTATTATTAACATCCGTACAAGTGAGATAACATCGACCAATATTTGGAGCGATCAGGGTAGCTCAGTTGGTAGAGCATCACGACGGAAACGTGAAGGTCCCGGGTTCAACTCCCCCGCTTGGTCTATGTTTTTTCACTTGTAATTTAATTAAATATATCCCTTGCTGAGGAAGTGTGTAGGCGGGAAAAAAGTATTTATTTATTTAAACAGTTATTAATTCACTTAATTTGATATTTCACTCATAAGTAAAATGTTTCAAAACAATCTAATTAATACAGTGCATGCAAGGTAAACAATATCTATCGTTAAAATATAAATAAATATGCAAACCTCAAGAACACAAACCACATAAAGCCGTAGAGATAATTGTTTTTCATTCTACAGACTTTGTATCCTGATTGTACTGCCAGAGAAAACGTTCCGTACAGGAAAATATAATCAAAATATCAACAGAGTATATGACTCGATGTGTGCTCGTAGCATGGCTTTGTTGGAATCAGGTTAGCGTGTATTCTGTAAACGGAAAGGAATAATTGGCAATCAAGTTTGCAGTATTGGATCATGTGAAATGAAACCTTCAACAGTATGAGCAATCGTTATATAGTTTTAGTCCGGTGATTTCAGAAGGAAGCTAAATTGTTTAGTGACAAAATTAAAAGGGAGTTGCATTTTAGTTTCTTCTTTCATTTAGAATACTTAAATCTTATCTATTTAGTCTCTATCTGGGTCTATCGGTGTTTTACTGACATTTCTGGAGAGTTTGAAACAAGTTCTATACAGGCGAAACAGGAAGAGCATTCCGTCAAAGATTTAAGGAACATTTGCCCAAAAAGATGATAGATTGCAATAAGTCAAATTATTTCCACCTCATTGAGGAAAATCATTTCGAAACTAACTTAAAACATAATACAATGGTATATAATTATGCAAAAAAAAAAGGAAATGTATGGATGCTATAGAGGAATTCGAAATTTAAACACCTTTAATAACAATGAATGAACGATCAACCAATTTCTCTTCGAAGACATTGCATGACACTGTTATTAAAATCCAAGATAAAAAAAGCTTAGATAAACATCGCTGTTAAGCTTATATACAGGTTGAGGCAAAAGATATGAATCGGTTTTGAAGGGCTGTAGAAAAAACTACTCAAAGAAATACAACTTTTTTATTTGAATCAGGAGGTAATACCGTTTTTTTACATTAAGTTTTGAAAATGACATCAGAATGATGGTGGCCTTCAGTGATGCACTGATGAAGCCGATTTCGGAAGTTTTCCACTGTTTTTCGACACATCTCAATAGGTATCGCCCTGATTTCCTCCGTGTTTCTCATCTTGAGCTCTTCAAGAGTGTGTGGTCGAAGTTTAAACACTTTTGCTTTTAAGTAGCTCAATAGAAAAATTCGCAAATGCTCAAATTGGGTGAGCGCGTCGGCCATCCCACATCGCCCCTCAGTGAGACCAGTCGCTCGGGGAACATTGCCTTAATCTGACCATTGAAGAGCTGTAGCCCAGTCCTGTTGAAACCAGGTGTCTCCAAGATTAGTTTCCTCAATTAGATGTTCGAGTTGAGATTCAAGAAAAGTCTCCAGCATCAAAACATAGCGTACAGCAGTCGCTGTTGTGGTCCGGCCGTCCTCCTAAAAAAATAAGGCCCAATGACCCCAAATTGAGATATTGCGCACCAAACAGTCACTTTAGGGGAGTGGAGCGGTCTCTCGTAAAGTTGTTTTGGGTTTTCAGCAGCCCAATAGCGGAAAGTATGTTTGTTTCCACAGCGTCAGACATGAGCCTCGTCGCTAATGAACAGAACTGTAATTTTCGAAAAAAAAGTGCGCACTGAAAATCCACGGTCCAGACCATGTTGCCTACTGACAACGGGACAATATAACGATCAAAATGAGGCACCTCCCATCATCCTACCCCCACTAAAGGCCTACACTTTGCTCTTCAAAACCGATTCGTATTTTTTGCCCCACCCTGTTCATGAAACCGGCAGTTGAACGTGGACGTTAATACGGTACGCACCTTACGTGTCGTGTAACGTTATGTGTTGTTCGTGTTTGTGGTTATGTGATTTTTGAAAAATGCATTGACGATTTCAGAAGAGTGTACTCTGAGGATGGCGTAAAAAATCCGAAACGCGTTAGCGGTGTAACAAAAAAGAATTCACGTGACGGAATACGGAGGTAAGGTAACTCATTGTTATTTCGTTCGATTTTATTACTTTCTGAGTAAGCTTACTAGTGGATTGACTGTAAACTATTAGTGAAAAAATCTTTATTTCTAGTTACCGTACCATGTGTTTTTCTTTAAACGAAAAATTGTATACCTTCGGCGTACTAGGACAACACGTAAAGATCTGTCCAGTGGCATTTCTTAGCGAATTTCCATAGGAAAAATGAGTTATTGCAGTGGCCCTTATGGTGAGACCCAAGGTCGGGAGTAGCAAATGAGCACCGATCATGGTCCCCAGAACACGTTTTGGGGTGTCATTAAAATTCATATATATATATGTATATTATGTATATATGTGTTCGCACTCTAGCGGTCGCATTTTAAGTCCGATTTGGTCCAAATTTGGTACACGTGTTGGTTGTGTAAGTGGCTCGAACGAGTTCGTTAGCCAAAAAAATCCAACAACCGGAAGTAAGTTTTTTGACCGGAAGTAACTATTTTTTGAGATTTTTACTAAGAGAATGAATTTTTTTTAGAGTTTTTTCTAAAAATATAAATGTAAGATGTTATTCTGCACATTTTGTTTTTTTACGCGACCTTATAGCTCGCTTGGTTCCCCCAAAATCGATCAAAACGTGAAATACCATAGAAGTACCCGGTTCAAAGCCATGTGGTGGATTCTACCGTGGGGCTGGCGTGCGGAGCACGCAATGCTTTGTGTGTTGAAAATACCCCTAATACGAGGTTTGGCGTGCGAAGCACGCAATGCATTGTGTATTGAAGACAATCCCAATATGTGGAATGGCGTGCGAAGCACGCAATGCATTGTGTATTGAAGACAATCCAAATATGTGGAATGGCGTGCGAAGCACGCAATGCATTGTGTATGAAGGCAATCCCAATATGTGGAATGGCGTGCGAAGCACGCAATGCATTGTGTATTGAAGACAATCCCAATATGTGGAATGGCGTGCGAAGCACGCAATGCATTGTGTATTGAAGACAATCCCAATATGTGGAATGGCGTGCGAAGCACGCAATGCTTTGTGTGTTGAAAATACCCCTAATACGAGGTTTGGCGTGCGAAGCACGCAATGCATTGTGTATTGAAGACAATCCCAATATGTGGAATGGCGTGCGAAGCACGCAATGCTTTGTGTATTGAAGACAATCCCAATACGTGGAATGGCGTGCGAAGCACGCAATGCATTGTGTATTGAAGACAATCCCAATATGTGGAATGGCGTGCGAAGCACGCAATGCTTTGTGTATGAAGGCAATCCCAATACGTGGAACGGCGTGCGAAGCACGCAATGCATTGTGTATTGAAGACAATCCCAATACGTGGAATGGCGTGCGAAGCACGCAATGCTTTGTGTTATTGAAGATACTCCCAATATGTGGAATGGCGTGCGAACCATTTTGCAGCAATTCATCACCGTTGTGAATAGACCTATTTCCCAAATTGTTGGTCGAAACCCTAAAATATCGGTCTATAAACTTAATTTTGGAATTTTGCTCAACTCACGTCAGCGGTTCAGCTGCGCGGTCGAATTATTTTATACTTGTAAGAAGACATTTTCTTTATAAAGACACTCTGGGGACGCATTCGTCTCCACACGGAAGATAAATGCTACTGTTTGTCTCTCGCACAAACACGCTGATTTAATTCAAATCCGATTTTAACTTTTGTAGCCCTGTGCTTTTAGGTTAGCTAAGGAGGGAAATCCGCCCGATCTCAATGTTTGTTAACTTAATAGCAAATAGGTGCATGCATTACTTTCTACAGTGTTTAATAGGTAAACAGCCGAATAATTAATAATAAAATATAATACTGTACATTTTGGATGGGCAGTGGAGTTGAAAATCAAACTTGGAACAAGTTTCATATAGTTTAATTACATTTCATTTACTCATTTACAGAATAGAAGGATTTTCCTTCAGCATTTTTGTAATTACAGTTTTAAATTACAAATTTCAGTTTTGTTTCTTGTAAACATATTTATTTTGTTAAATGCGTGATAACTCTTTTGTGTTACTATAACAAATGTATTTCTAGTATAGCAACAATGCTTTACATTATGGTTATCAAATTGTAATATGTTTTGTCTAAAATATGTGGTAAAGTCATATTCGCGAGTGCAGAGAATCCATATCTAGAGGATTGCAGATTTGACAAAGTATTTATTTAGTATAGTATTTGTATTTGTACAATATTTGTTAGTTTTTAAAATTTTTGAGTTACAGCCATTTTGATTTTTTCGAAATCGATTTCAAGTGGTTCAACCAAATATCGATGTGTGGCATATCTTTTGAAAGCTTGTTTAATTCTGAATCCAAAAAGAATAATAATTAATATTAAAACAAAAATAGTACAGCAAAATCGGACAAAATCAGAAAACACGATTTCGTTGTTTTTTGGCCGCCATTTTTAATCGGTTAAAAATATGGATGTGCAAATTTCACCGTTGGTTTTTTCTTGAAATTCTACATCGAAACGATGTATCACATGACCACCTTCCTATTTAAAAAAAATCAAAGTTACATTCAAAATGGCGGATCCAAGATGGCGGATAGATTTTTTGATGTCTTAATAAAATAGTATTTTTACATGGAGTAGGTTCCTCAATCACATCTACCTTCAAATTTTCCTTACCGAAATTTTAAGCCAGACTTTTTTGACACCTTGAATATATTGCTCTCTTTCATCATCTGCGATTCATACTTTTTTCAATGTAATCCTTGTTGCAAGAGTCTTGGATTGCATCTTCACCCAGTCTTGTCACAGTCGCAAAACCAACTAGTTCCTCTTCACTCATAAAGTTTCTCTTTTACGTGATTCAGAAGCCTCTTATCAAAATAACGGAGCTTCGCTGCGGATTAATAAAGTGTACTTCAGTTTCCATATATCGCAGCTAAGTTAAATTATTCACCTGTTCCTTTCCATTGGCACATGTGGTATTTGAGTTTTTTTAGCACCATATTTGATATTTGCGTAAACGTTTGAAAGTGCACGTATTAAAAACAGCTAAATAAGGTTGATTTTAGTTAAATATAGATGTTGGTGAATAAAATGTTTTAGGAAGATGTCCTCTGCTACGGGACAGTTATATTTGAAAGTATATTGTAATACAAATTGTATAAACATTCTTCAAATAACTTAAACACTGGCAAAATAATTTCGAAAATTATGAAAACATAATTTATATTTTTGTACTTTTCAACAATGCAAAATAAAATTAATAATAACTTGAGAAATACTAAACCGATTTCAATCAAATTTAGAACTCTCTGAAAGTTTTATTTGGCTAATAAAATCGTCAATTATGTCGGAAATTCTGCATTTGTTTGTTTTTCATCTAGACAATACTTAGTAAGTATTGTACACAAGAAATACTTTTTTTTATTCTTTTCCCCGTGTTGCGTTCAGTTTGTACGTATCGGCATTGCATAATACATTTCCAAAACCAGTTACTCTTTCAATCTGTTGTCCGCCAATACTCAAAGAACCGATGTATAAATATTTCACACACACCATTCATATTTCGTTTGACTGTGCGCATATTAAATGTTGCTCTCTGAATAGCCGGATTGTATACAGTGTTTAACAATGCGGAAGCACTGACACAGCTGTTGTACATGAAAGAAGTCGCGATGCAATATTAATACGCGTTGAGCCACAGTCACTCAACCAACATTGTTACATTTATTCGTTTTAACATTTACAGCGCAAATAAATATACATACACAAAATACGGTTTTGGAATGTCAAATATGTTTTTAGAATGTTTTTAAACTTGGCTAACTTTAGAATGGAAAAACATTGTTTACAAAATGTTAACTTTTTGAAAAATGAATTCAATTTTTATACTGGAGTAAGCGGATTAAAACCAGTGATAACAAGTGGGACGCCGACGGGCCAGTAAAGACCATATTTTGTGAAATAACAAACAAACATGTTCTGACGAAATGTTGATCTAATGATCCTCTAAACAACCCACCATGCCAATTTTCTAGGAAAAATTTTTTCCTGTGAGTTATAACGAATTTGAAAATTTTAATACAAATTTTCATTACTAGGTGGAGTTTACAAAATTTCTCCTTTCGATATTTTATAGCCCTTATGATTGCCTATCCAACGATATCTATATCACTTCTCTACGACTTTTCATTCATGAGATAAAGTGCATTATGTAAATGGGCGTTTTTTCCACCTAGCTCCTTCACCTTAATAATAACCCCCTCACTTTATCAGACATTCCTATCCTAAGTTTTGATGAGAAATTCAAAAATGGTGTCAAAGTGAATATACCCCAAAATTTGAAAAAATTTGGGAGTCAATTGGGGGTCTTTACTGGTAATAATTCGACCACGCAGCTGAACCGCGCTGACGTGAGTTGAGCGAATTTCCAAAATTAAATTTATATATGTTTTTGGGTTTCAAACAACTATTTGGGAAATTGATCTACTCACGAAGGTGCTGCCAGCATGGGCAGCATGTACCAAATATATTGTCATCGGTCACTACGGTAAAAGGCGTGGATTTAATTCTGGTATTATTACGGGTTTTTACGTTTTGATTGTTTTTGGGGGAACCAGATGGACCATAAGGTAAAAAAACAAAATGTGCAGAATTATTTCGTATGTCTATTTTTTTTAAAGAAAACTTCACAAAATTTAATTCTAGTACGTAAAATCTAAAAAAAAATTTACTTCCGGTCAAAAATTTGCTCTACTTCCGGCCAATTTTTTTGGCTAACGAACTCGTCCAAACGACTAAGAAAACCAACCTGTGTACTAAATTTGGACCAAATCGGACATAAAATGCGTCCGTTAGAGTGCGCAAAATTATATACACGATTCTTCCGGTTAAAAATGTGGTCTACTTCCGGTCAATTTTTTTGGCTAACGAACTCGTCCAAGTGACTTAAACAACAAACGTGTGTACCAAATTTGGACCAAATCGGACGTAAAATGCGTCCGTTAGAGTGCGCACACATATATACATAAAGTTACTTCCGGTCAAAACTTTGGTCTACTTCCGGT
>JAGFPH010003764.1:127616-139866 GCA_018207615.1 Philaenus spumarius
TTAAATCACAATTTTACAACTAACAATTAAGTACTATGTTATAAAATTAAAATACAAAAATGTACGTTCTGTTTATGAAATCACAATTTTACAACTAACAATTAAGTACTACGTTATAAAGTCAAAATACACAAAATTTACGTTCTAATTACTAAATCACAATGTTACAACCAACAATTTAATACTATGTTATAAAGTAAAAATACACAAAATTCACGTTCTAATTATTAAATAACAATTTTACAACTAACAATTTTATTTTTTGGAACGTATCCATTTTTTAGTTTTTTTTCATAGAGCTTCTTTGACTTGATCACGTTTCAGTTGTATTATTTGTCGTTTCAATTTTTTAACTTCACCAGCACTTTTTTTTACTTAATTTATTGTGATTGTTTGTATTCCTACATATTTTCCTCAAAAGAATTCCTTTTTCTTTTTGTAAAACTATTAATTGAGCTTTTAAATCCACTACAGATTTTTTTAAGTTCTCGTTCTCCTTAACCAATAAATTGTAGTTTTCACAATTACATTCACAATTGCCAAGATCTGTTTCAGTTAGTACAGGAAAACAGTTGTCCTGGCAATAATTACTGTCACTATTCTCTGTACGGGGGTTTTTAGGGCTTAAATGTTCAATTCTGTCTAAAGCGTTCAACCGAGTCCTTCTATTATTAAAGCGCTCTTCTCTAGAAACAGACGATGTGTTTTCATTTTGGTCAATTTCACAAGGCAAATTTAAAGAAGGAACTGCAGTTAGTTTTAATATCTTTCTTTGTGGCAACCCTAATAATCGGTTTTTCATATCATCATTATAATCTGATGGAGAAAAATGGGTGCTACAAATATGAGCATACACTTACAGTTTACTGAGTCCAAACGTTTACATTTTGTCAACCATAATTTTGCAGTTTCACGATCTTTAGGGAAACAATGGTATACAATGTCAATTTTCCAGATTCTTTGTCTTATGGGAATTATTGTTGCAAGTCGCGACCGCACAACAACTCATTTTCTTTATTTCTTAATTGCAAATAACAACACAAATATTTAACTGCAACACCTAAAATACAGAAATTAGCCTAAAACATAAACAGCACCACTTCAATACAGCATAGCTGTCACATTTGACGGAGATACTGAATAAATTCGCATTAATACCAACGCTACTTGTCTAGCTGTGTCAGAGTGGTGACGTCACGAAGCTGTACCCCCACCACGCCTCCGAGTACAGCGGCGGCATAGGTCTCGTCAAAGTAATGAAACAGCCCTTCCCTACACTCTGCAGTCCTGCAGTAAATCAGTCCTACCTTTAAGGACTTTGGGCGGAGCCTCCCTTCTCGGATGAATAGTGGCTAAATGGATGATTGGATCTTAAATCTGATGAAAAATCGTTAGTCTGAAATTAAATTTTCTACAACTTTTTTAATTAACATTTTTTGCTATCTCTTACCGCTTTCTTACTAAATGCGCTCAAAGTGGGAAAATTAAGAAATTGAAAAAATCGTAAAAATCTTTCCCGCTCAAAAATTGCTTCCAAAATTAAAAAATGTTAAATTCTGGCAATTTTCTCAAAAGTTTCTCGTCGAAAGCTTTGATTCAAGTATGAGGTCGAGGGGGGTACGATTACGGGAAGTGCCTAATAATTAATGTCAGTGAATCAGTGAAATCGTCTAGCTTTAAGGACTTTGGGCGGTGCCTCCCTTCTCGGATGAATAGTGGCTAAATTGATGATTGGATCTTAAATCTGATGAAAAATCGTTAGTCTGAAATTAAATTTTCTACAACTTTTGTATTTAACATTTTTTGCTATCTCTTACCGTTTTCTTACAAAACGCGCTCAAAGTAAAAAAATTAAAAAATTTTTAAAATTTAAAAAGCACCAAAAGGTGCTTCCAAAATTAAAAAATGTTAACTTCTGGCAATTTCCCCAAAAGTTTCTCGTCGAGAGCTTTAATTCAAGTATAAGGTTGAGGGGGGTCCGATTACGGGAAGTGCCTAATAATTAATGTCAATGAATCAGTGTTACCGTCTAGATTTATATAAGTAGACTAGCTTTATTTAACTTTAGACTAGCTTTTTAAACTAAGACAACGGGAACTACCCAGCAAACACTTGAAAATGGCTGAATAGCCGAAACGGCCGTAGTGAAATAACTACGAACAATAGACTATTGTTGACGGTAAGTCTAATTAATATATATAATTATTGATCGGTAGTCGGAATGGCGAAGACAAATATGTACTAGCTTTATATAAGTAGATATAAGTGGATGAATTATTATTTAATTTTAAAAGTAGTTATCCTATTTCATCCCTTTGACTTAAGTAATAGAATTGCAAATGGTTTTTGATATTACTTATGTACAATATTACACAATTTTAGCTTTTGTAGCTTGTAGGAAGTTAGTTCAATTTATATTTATTGTATATGGATAGCAACTCCATTTAACTCATTAGAATGTAGTAACTGTAATCTCTAAACACTATTGGGGTTAATATGGATAAAGTGTGAAATCTTTAGTAAAATCAGTCGAATAGTTTTTTGAGTCCATAGAGGCCAAAGGAACTTATATTTTTTGTATGTATAGAAATAGATATCTTCTCAGAAAAATGTTAATTTAAAAAAGTAAATTAGCTCAAATGAAAATAAGCCCCATTATTATTCGTTGATGCCCTATTGCACAGTCCCCTATTTTGGTAAAATAGACTGAATTTATATTAATAAAATATAGCAAGATTGAATGTGTAGCGCAAATATTTATTGGCTGATAGATAAAATGTACACAGTTTGATGAGTATGTTTAGGAGTCGTAAAAAAGAAAACTTAACTTAAGAAGCAGTGAAATATATAAAAATATATATATATAATCTGCTTACAAATTTCTCTAAACACAATACGTCGGAATCGTGGGAAAATGAGAAATTTCTCGAACGAAACTTGAATGAAAAACACATTTGAATAATCCTCAAAATTGCGCGAGAGATTTAATCGCGTCGTCAGAAGTTTCCAGCTCCAGAACACTTCAAAGGATTAATTCAAGCGGAAATGTCTTTTTAAGAGGACGCGGATATTATTGTTTCCTGCAGGAAAGGAGGGCAGGAAATATCTGTTTGTGACAACGAAACCGTTTGTCTTAATTTATTTTTACATCGTATACTTTCAAGTTACTTAGCAAAGAGTTGTGACATTGTCGTTCTTGAAGTTTTCATTGCTTGGATGGAGAATTGTGGAAATTCGTATTATTTCAAGCTGACGAGGAAGGTGTTAATGTTTGATAAGATATTGACGGAATAGATCTTAATACTTTACTTTTTTTTTGTATTAATGTGACGGTAATATGCATAACCTATAATGTAATTCATATATTTGGATTAGGCCTATAGTCAATAATAGTTATTTACAGAGATTTACCAGGTCATCTATACATATTTATGTAGTCACTCGTTACGTATCGTACCCATAGAAAGAAAAATTTTTTGTGTATTTGAACTAACCTTAAACATAAATATATTAACCATCTATATTAACATTATTTTTACAAGCTCCATTTCAGGGAGAAAGCTAAGATAGTTACCAGTTTGTGAATTAAGTCATCTTCACTGTCATATGACACTAGCTGCCCGATCCGACTTTTGCACGGATAGACAAATCAAAGTTAAATGTATATTAAAAAAAAAAAAAAAAAAAATATATATATATATATATATCAATAAATATATTACGCTATGTATTTCTTATGAGGATTTTTAGTAACTTTGACCCCCCGAACCCCCCTAAAATGTCGAATTTTTTTTAAACCTTTCTTAGTGAACACCTAGGGCCCTAGAGGAAGCTACCTACCAAATTTCATTCCAATGCGTTCAGTGGTTTTTGAGATTTCGTGATGAGTCAGTGAGTGGTATTTGGATCATATATATATCAAAGATCTTTCAATACACAAAAATTGTTGTTCTTTCTATGGGTACGATACGTAACGAGTGACTACATAAATATGTATAGATGACCTGGTACTCCAATAAATTGAATGTTTTTCGTGCCATATACGGCGTAAAGTTTATCTGATTTTATTTTTTGCTGAAGCAACTTAAACTTAAGTTGATGCGATACAACTATGGTTCTTTCTTCAATTGGAAGAAGCTGAAGCGCAGAACTTTATTTGGCAGCAAGATGGTGAGCCGGCTCGTTGGTAAAATTCGTGATTTGTTAAACGACTTTGTAGCCGGTCACTGGATTGGATGCAAGGGGCCGGATGACAGAGCTTCGCACGGCCTCCACGATCTCCCGATCTAACGCCATGCAGTTTTTACCTTTCGGATTAATAAAGGATCACGTGTATGTGCCCCCGCATACCAGATGAACTGGATTTAAGAAAGAGAGTTGAAGCCTCGATGTGTGCCGTGGATGAGTGGTGCTCACATTGAACACTTGTAGGAAAATCTGTATTTTACATAAAATATGGGTTAATTTAAATATTTTAGTAACAATTGTGCGTGCAGGTCGAGTACATTGGTTGGCGTGTGAAGCACGCAGGTCTCTCCTAGTTAATTTAATAATGCGATTCTATACTTGTACCATACATATGGCAAAAGTACTGGTTCAACAAATAATATATTCCATCATTTGACTAGCGCGTGGTATTTGCGCGTAATGTTTGTGTTATATGTCAAGTCAGGCAATTGAATCTGTATACAAAATAACTTCTACCTATATTTACTTCAGATATATATCAATATTTTTCTCTAATTTAAAACAGTTTGTTTTATGTTCACAGGTAAGGACACCGAAGAAAATTTGTTACCATGTTTGAACGTTACAAGGATATTTCTGGAAATGTGGTAATTTTGCTGTACTGTTTTTATAAATTAACTAAGGGCTCTGCCCCTGGACGCTTCGCGTCTCAACCCCGCCTCGGCCTACGGCCTCAGATGGTCTAAATTTGGTAAACATGTTGGTTGTCTACGTCGATCGGACCAGTTCGTTAGCCAAAAAAATCTTACAACCGGAAGCACGTTTTTTGACCGGAGGTAACTATTTTTCTATGAGAATTAATTCTTTTATATTTTTTTCTAAAAATATAAATGTAGAATATTATTCTGCACATTTTGTTTTTTTACGCGACCTTATAGCTTGCTTGGTTCGCCCAAAATCGAACAAAAAGTAAAATATCATAAAAGTACCCGGTACAACGCCACGTGGTGGATTTTATCGTGCTGGCATCTTTTTATCCGAAGTCGACCGACGAGTTTTTACGCTACAAAGCGAAGCTCTAACCCACGGCCGCAAGGTCGAGGCGCAAACTCACAAAGCTGGAAGATTAGGTGCAAACGAATTCTACTAATATATTTCGTACACAAGGCAGCTATTCAGCACCGCAGCGTCGTGAATAGACCTATTTCCCAAATAGTTATTAGAAACCCTAAAATTTAGTTTTGAAATTCGCTCAACTCACGTCAGCGGTTCAGCTGCTTGGTAGAATTATTTCTATTTGATTTATTAGTGTACTTTAAAAACAATTCTCGAGATAAGCAATTTTACGTTTAACATGGTTTTCCTTTATGAATCGGATTTTTCATAACGTTCTCTTCTGTGTAGGTTATAGCATGTTATAGGTCCTGTTCAACTTGGTGGCGTAAAATATTTTTTTTTAATCATTTCTGTTAGCTTATCTTAAATAGTGTCTGAGATAAGTCAATTTCAAATTCAACATGGATTTTTCTATATTCTTCCACGGGTGGTTTACGGTAGGCCTAATGTACCAATTTGGCGTGGAGTCGGGAGCCACAGGCCTACGTCATAAATGGTTTATGACTCCATAATGTATTGGAACTATATAAAGCAGTTTGATGTTAATTTTTCGTTTTGTACTACAGTAAATATTTTGTGAACCATAAACAAGTTTGCTTGTTTCTTATTAGGTCACATTAGGCCTATGTTCTGTGAAATAAGTATTTAACATAGGCTAACTTGTTCTATACCATGAAGTACCAATTGTGACAGTTACATTTTCATTACGTCATTGGTGACGTTGGGTTTACTTCTATAAATAATTAACACCAACAAATAAAAACACAAGAAAAACATTTTATTATAATTATTCACTAATACAAGATTAACATTTAAAATAATACATTAGTATGTACAGTATTTTTAAAAAGATACAAAAGTTTTAAAAATTTATAATAACGCTAAAAAGGTCAATTACATTATAGGTACCACTAACAAGAAATAGTGAAATCAAAACATAAATTATCCAGACCCAGGATACAGATACGTCATAACAAGTCCAGTGTTGCCAACCGTCATAATAGAAACAAAATATTTACCTGAATACTGAGTATAACTATTAAAACGTGAAATAAAACAAAAAGACCAATATTTCAAACAGTTTTATTTTACCCATATTATCGTGTTAAAGCTGAAAGACCCACTCCTACCTCGTCCTGAGTAAGAGTGTGTGTTGAGTCATTGAGTGTGTGTTGTGGACACGCAAAGCAGAGCAGAGCGCAAATCACGTGGTTGAAACCTCCGTTGAAACGCGCAAAACTCTGGTTCGCATGTGGATGTAACGCGTTTATAGGAGGCCGAACCACGAACAAACGACTCAGTCAATGAGGCCCGAGTGTAAGGTAATGCAGTAAGATTTAAAATGCCTGGTGTAAACCAATGGAAACACAAGAATATTCCGAGAAAGTATTTCTCGTTCGTGCACATTGATGTGCATCATCGGCTTTCTGTTTGAATGGTGTCGGTGAGTGTTGGGCAGTTCACGAACCTCGTCGTATGCGGTTGGCCGACGCCTATATACGTTGTTAGTGTTAAGTCTTCAGCAGGCCTTCTTCCAATGTTACAGTGGTTGGAAGAAACGTGTGAGCAGTGTGAATGTTTGCTCTTGACTGAATTTCAACAATCAAAAACACTGTTGTTATAGAAATAGATAAATAGTAGCAATAATTAGTGTTTTAGTTATTGTTAAAATTTGTCAATTTGAAATATATTAACTTAATATTTTAATATATATTTACATTACAATAATAATAAGTCGTCCACGCAGCTAAATCTATGACGTGAGTTTGCAATCCAGCCGTCGGACAGCTGCTTTACTGTAAAACACCCTACTTTATTTGAACCAAGTAATTTTATGTTATTAGCGAATTTCCATAGGAAAAATGAGCTATTGCAGTGGCCCTTATGGTGAGACCCAAGGTCGGGAGTAGCAAATGAGCACCGATCATGGTCCCCAGAACACGTTTTGGGGTGTCATTAAAATTCATATATATATATGTATATATATTGCAACGACGCACGAGTTGCACGACGCTGGGGGAGGAAGTTTGTTTTCCTTTTGTCCCCACGTTGCGACGTCAACCCTGCAACGACAGACCTTTTTTATGACGTTCGGGAGCCACCTCTGCAATGTAGCCCCGACGCTTGTCTGTCTGTAGGATTTCCCTACTTTGTTACAGAATAATGAGATTATATCACCTACTGGAAGTTTAAGGCAAATTAATTTTAATAGCCTAGGTGATATAACTCTGGTTAAGATAACTATGCCTATAGTCACCTTAAATAAAAATATTTTATTAAATTCCTTCCAGTTATTCAAGTTACTATTAACTTTAAATTTGCTCAGCTCAGTAATTAATATTATATTTATTTGACAATCTCCGAGGAGTGAGAACAGTGGAACTTTACCTAGAATAATTAAATTATTTGTGCTTTGTGAAATTTCGTTGGAAATGCCAACTTTGCGTTTCCGCCCTTCAATATTGATCATACACTGAAAACAACTTATCATATAGGATACTTAGATAATAGGAATCTCTTGAACAAGGTAAATTAATTATATTAATTGAAATCAAAAGAAAATTTATTCAATAAAAAACTCAAAATACTCTGTGGTTCTTTCCACTACAAAAACATAAATTTTAAACTAAATTTACTATTTACATAAATTTTAACTCTTTTAGGTAGAACCATTTATTATTCATTTATACTTAATTATTCCTTCCCTTTTAATATTTATTATTTAATTATTTAATTATGAAAATGATTTTATATATTTAATTTACAAGATTAATAATTTTATATTTTGAAAAACCTAATTTTTTATCTCAACCCAGTATCAATAATTATTTAAATTTAACTCAGGCAATATTTTAATAAGGGATATCGTAACTTTTCTGACAGACCTTTTATTACTGCGACCCTGGACTCTGAACACCTTTCCCAAGAATGTTGATTGAAATCCAGCTTCCCTGAAGTCCGGTTATCGTTGGTGCGGTTGAACGTCTCTCGTGGTCTCAGCTTTTGCCTGGTTTGACTTTCCCTGATGTCTTCTAACGTTTTCCCTGATTTGGTTCAACGCCTTCCCTGATTTGGTTTCCGCTTCTTATTCCAGTAGTCCTTCAAAGTCCATGTGTGGTTCCAGTTATTGTCATTACATCAGTCCTGTGATTCTTGTAGACTACGTCATTTATAGATTTTTTGACGCACCCGCTATATAATTAACTATAGCGTAATTCACTCAAACTGTTCAATCGTTTTTTCACTGTCTGTAATACTAACTGATTTTACACTGTCTTTGTTCATTTAACTCGTATTTACGTTTGATAAAATTTTAATGAAAACTGTTACTTGAAATATTATATCGCATAATATTATAATTAATTAAAATGTTCACTGTTTGATTGACACATATCTTACTGCTGTCTTTATAAAACACTGCTTCTAAGTACGTTACTATAACATCGCAGATCCGTCTAACAACGTCGATCTAAAGAAAAACTCAAAGAGAGAGAGAGCGATTCCAGATTCCAGATAGAGCGATAGATATATCTGAGATAGGTCGTTAGATGCGCGGCTCCCGCTGTACTCCGCTTATATAGCCTCCTTTGCCGCCTTCCGAGTACCAACTGCCTCTCTTATTTTTCCATCCCCTGTTCGATATCTTGCCATGCAACTTGCATTGATCTCTTTAAAGTTTAGGTTGGTACTACCCCCACTAACTTCTTCGTTAGGCCTTGCCATCAGCTAATCTATATCTCCCCTCCTAACATTTTCTCCTATTGTCTTACGTATTTTCCTCGTAGTTTTCCTTTAACTGCTTTTATGAACTTGCGGTTTTCGTAATCGTATTCCTGATACATTTTCCTTTCTTCTCAAACTTGAGTGATGGTCGTACTACGTTTGGTTCGCTTATGGCGCTGCCTCGCGTATTCCGCGGTTTTTCCTCACGAAAACTTTTCTGGTTTTGAAGGAAAATCTTTTTTCTTTTTTCTTCTATGTTGGTTATTATTTTATGATATATTAGCCAAAATTTCCATTCTGTCCGAAGATTTTTCTTCTGTTTTTGGGACTTGCAAAATTTGCCAAATTTACCATTTACTTTTGAATTTGAATTTTAACTTTAAAATTGATACTTTCGATTGAGATTTACAATTTTCTACCCTTACTACTTTCTTAACACTAGGTTATTATTTTTACCACCTTTTTCATTCTATTTTTAGCAAAATATAGGTATGAACTTTCTCACCTATTATTTTAGTTAATGAACAATTTATAAACTTTTTATCTTATAAAACTTTTACTTCTTTACAACTTGTTTACTTTTTCATTTTCCCTTTTTCATTTTTTATGGTGCTTTTTCACCTTCAAACTTTAACAATTATCTCTAACTTTTAAAATACCAAAAATTCCTTAATTTGTTATTTAAAATTTTTTATACAATTTTTCTTACGCTTTTCAAAAATATCTTTTTCATTTAATTTTGATGAAATTTGAGAATTTCCTATAACTTTAACTCTTTATAACTTTAACATTTTTTATTTTACAAAATTGTGACTTCCATGAACAATGTTTCCACCTCCCGTGTTTCACATTTACCCATAAAATTCATCAATTTTATACTTTTATTTAACACCTTATTCCTGTATAAAAACAACTAATTTTTCTAAGTCTTTCAAGCAACTTGGAACAAGTTCCTGGACAAAAGTCCATCTCTGTTGACACAGTACAGTTGGCCGGGACTTGTCGTATTCTAATCTAGTTAAGTATAGGGTGTACCTCAACTCCTGCTATGAAATCTTGATTTTTGCAGTTTTTCAACAAAACTCAATTTTTCACGCATTGCATAAGGTTTATCCGTTGCAATATATATATTTATAGCATTTATTAGTAACTGCTTCACATTAAAAATTTATGAGATAATGCTTCCACTTTAGAAGTGGAATATATCGCATTAAAGTTATTTTCACGGGTTCATTCCTATTGGAATATATCTCCAGAATAATCTGTTTAATGTTTATATTCCATAAAATGTGTATATACTCGTTATTTGTTTATATGTAAATTTTAACAATTACTGCTTCCATATTCCATCTATGTGAATCCTTAATAACTGCCTCCGGAGGTAAATTCTAACAATTAACGTATTACGAATGTATAAAGTATGTATAAAATTATTTAAAGTCGAATAGTTTGTTGTTGTTGCATAGTAAAACCCGTAAAACCTTTGATAATTACTTGTGTCATGTGAGTTATTAATCGGATCTATGCCATGGTCCCATGCAGTTCAGTGCGCACCTGTGATCAAAATAATAAAAATAAAATTGAATGTTAGCAGAAGACAACTTCACTGTACTTACTTAACCTGTTTTGAGATTTTGAGGACTTGAGGTGTAATGTTTTTTCTTGATTCAAGTATGGTGTTTATGAACGCAGATTTCATTGATACAATACATTGCTTTGAAAGAGCATGAAAATAAATAAATTAGTTTACTTTGTGAATACTTTCTTTAGCAGGTTGTCAATAGTATTCGAAATCAGTCTGTGTTAAGGTTATATTTACAAGCAGTGTTATCTAACCGACAGGCCTACATTTTGTTAAATAATTTAGCAGCCAAAATCTAATTTGAACAATCTACTACAGTCTTTTACTTAGTTTTATAGTAGGCCTGTTATATTATGTTTAACTACCTTTAATATTGATATCTTTCGAACAAAATGTGTAAAATCCGTACCAAAATTAGCCTAGGCCTACGCCTAGTTTTAACAATATTGATAAAACTTGTAAGGTAACTTAGCCTACATGTTCTTGGCAAATTATATGGATTGCAAAATTGTTTGTTTAGATAGTTTTGTAAAATCTTAATACAATTAGTGGCAGTCATTAATTAATTACCAAAAAGATAAACATTTTAGGCCTAAATAATCTTACAAAACGTTTAAAACTAAACCAAATAAACTTGGGCACAACTTTACTTTTCGACTCTAAAAAAATACCTAAAAGGTTCTAACCTAACCTATTTAGTCACAGTATGTTTACCTGTATTCAACATTTAATCGTAGAATGTAAAACAATGTCGTTGTCTGCAAAAATATTAGTCTAGAGTCGAGTAGTAAAGTTACGCCCTTAACTTGATTAACTTTGCCAAATTGAACATAACGTCATTGTGAAAGAATAAATTTATTGGACTCAAATAAATAAGCCATAGGCCTATTGGAGTTTTGCGAAAATATTTTATTCCATACATAGGCCTAAAACCTATGCGATCGCACTAGGCTACTATGCTACAATGTTTTTACTTAGCCTAGGTGGCGTAACTTTACTATTTGACTCTAGCCTAATATTTTTGCAGACAACGACGTTTTACATTCTACTGTTAAATGTTCAATACAGGTTAACATACTGTGACTAAATAGGTTAGGTTAGAACCTTTTAGGTATTTTTTTAATTATAATTTTTGCATTTCTACCTAAATGCTTTAGGTTTAGCTTTAGGTTAGCCTAGTGTCGAATAGTAAAGTTACGCCCTACATTTAGTTTAAAACATTGATTTGATAATATAAATAGCCTAAACAATATGATTACTTAGACATTTTTCGCTCATAGGTTGACACCTCTGCTGAAATTCAATTCAATTTTATTTGTCCGTTGACAATTTTACATTGTATAGGCCTAGACATGTCCGAATATATGATAATTAAACAATACCACACAAAAACAATTGAAAAACTAACAATCAACACAATTTATGAAGTATTATTTACATATTTCATCAGATTAATTACCGTACACACTCTTAAAATTATACTGCGCAAATTCATTATATTTAACATAAAGTAAAAGCAGTTACTAAAAATAATTAAAAATTAATTTAAAATAAATATATTTACTACAATTTACAATTACAATTTACTAACATGTAGGACAATAATGCAATCCCTGGATAGGAAATCCCAAATATAAACAG
>JAGFPH010003765.1:15916-28288 GCA_018207615.1 Philaenus spumarius
AATCCAATTTAAAAAATTTTCTGTTGCAAACAATAAATTTTAATATAAACAAAATTTGTATACTTTTTTCAAAGCTATGACATGGTTGTGAAATAAAACTACAAACAATTATTATTTAAAAAAAAATTATAACCCAGGCCCTGCATTGCGAGATCTGCGGGGGTTGTACGTTACGCCACTGTAGGGTAGTAAAATTACCACTTAGGGGGCAAAATGGAAGTAGTCATGGTTATGTTTGCCTTGTCCATTGTATTATTAATTAGATTAAATACAAATTCCACTATTGTCTAATTGTTGAATCTTATCTTTAAGCACTTAAAATAATAAAGAACAACAATTATCTGCTTTGATAAAATATATTTGTGATTAGTCAAGCTGTATCTCCACTATAATATTTATGTATATAGGCCTCCAATTTTAATATCCTGCTGCCATTAGGCAGCTACATCCCGATTAAATGGATGTAATATAAATGAATTATTCCGTAGGTAGGTGGTGTGTAGGCCTAGACTACAAAATCTGTTTCTAAAACTCTTAGGTCTAGGTCTATATTATGTATTTCTCCGTTTTCGGATAGATTAGGTTATATTTATCACAAATAAATCTTATTTTATTTTATATTCTTAAATTAGGCTACTAAAAATTGTATATTTGTAAATTTTTTCTCGAAAACAAACCCAAGGATTTTCTTGAGATATTGTGTATCATTTCGTCTGTGCCTGTCTCACGATTACGGCCAAACGCCTTGACCGTTTTGATGATTTTTTGCATGAATGTTCCTTATTCCTAGGCCGAGCCATGTATATTTACGGGTTTTTTTCCATTTTTCATTTTTAACCCCTTAAATAAAATAAAAATGGCGGCCGGACCGTTTCTCTCAGTGTAAGCTTTTTTCCAAAGCCAGTTTGTGGCTTAACCGTAAGTCGAATTTAAAAACTAATAACATTCTGCGGGTAGCAAATTTGATTTTCAACAAAATTGTATTCTTGATTTTTTTTCCGTATCTCTAACGGTAAGCTAACAAAATGGCCATAAACTTAGAATTTGTTAAAAATCGTTTAAGTTTTTGTATTTCAACCATGTTTTTATACGTTTAAATTCTAAACCAATTCAAAAGTGTTCTACAGCTTTATTTGTAGATAAAGGTTTAAAGAATTCATATATGCCAGTAAACAAAATTATTGAAGTAAAATTAAGAAATTTATTAGCTCAAGAAACAATCACGTTCAGTAACGAAAGGAAAATGTTTAACATTAGGCCTACATAAAAAGTAGTAAAAATTATTTAAATTTTTTTCATAAAATGTAAAAAAGTTTCGTAATTTAGTTCTAAATAGAATTGTATAAAAATATTTATCAATTTCCAATTTTTTATTTTGAAAACACCAGTTTTTATGTTCCTACTACAAGACTGCTAACAAAACTAGGCTTGTTTTGAATAGTAATTTAGGAATATATCATTTGCCTAAAAATTACATATTATTATAAGAAAGTGTAGAGGATAAATCAAAGAATTGAACTGTATATATCTGCATATTGAACCTGTAAATTATCATTGTAAATTTCATAAAATTATTTGACTTAGCTTTACTTGAATTACAAAATGAGATGAATCAAATGAAACCTCGCTGCGATAAAGGACATATACAAAAAAATGACCGTAGGACACCGTGGGAAGTGTTGGTACATGGGTTGAGATCACTATCACGACGTTTTAACATCGTTTGTTTTCATTATTTCTAATATTGTAATGTGATATGGAACTTAAGTTAACTTATGATACATTGAGTTATTTAAGTATGTACATATTTAATTGTATGTTGTCCCTCTATAACGCGATATTTTTAGCTATCTTACGCATTATTAACCTAAATAAAACACAATGCCTCTAAAAGAAAATCTTTAGCAGTTAAAGCTCAAGAAAAGAAATAAAAACGAGAACTAGAATACCGGAATCGCGGGAATAGTAAATAATGTTTCACTGGCTAAACCTTCTGCTTACCGGTACTTCCTTACTGGCACACTATTTTTAACCTACCTAAGCTCAAAACCACATTTGTTATTTCAACGAGCGAGGTCTACTGTTCACAGAACTACTAGTAGTTTTGTTTTAAATTCGACCTAAGGTTAAACCACAAACTGGCTTTAAAAAAAAGCTTACACTGAGAGAAATGGTCCGGCCGTCATTTTTATTTTAATTAAGGGGTTAAAGATGAAAAATGGAAAAAACCCTATATATACATGGCTCGGCCTAGGAATAAGGAACATTCATGCAAAAAAATCATTAAAATCGGTCAAGGCGTTTGGCCGTAATCGTGAGACAGACAGACAGACACACAGATGAAATGCCAAACGGTCGAATTAAAACGGAGACCTCGCTTCGCTCGGTCAATAAAAATCCAAAAGTGTTTGTGCGTGGCAAATGTATTTTGTTACTGTATTAAGTTTCATGTTATGCATATCAAAGAGGAAGTCGTAGTCTATAAACTAATTCATGTGTCAGCGGTAATCATTTTATAATTGCTGACCTTGGAATTTATCGTTTATCAATGTATTTATAAGCCCCTGCTGGAACACGAGGCGCATAAAAAGTGCCTAAAATGTGTTTCTCAATTTGACATCTTAGATTATAATGCTGGAAGCACACTGGATGGAAGATTATGTTCGAACAAAACCAACACTAAGTGAATTGACACAATCCTTCACTGCTAAGGTGATCTCTATTGGACATTGCTTCTCTTATTTCACTTTAAATCTAATCATTACTGTTCACAACCATACAGTAGTGCATTTAATAAAAACTAGTGAAAAGATGGAGCACTCGTCCGGACAGAACACACGAATTGAAAGAAAATTAAAGTTAAAAATTACTTTTTATTTGTTACATTTAGTTAAAAAATAAGTGGGTGAATTGTTGTTTTCGAATTTACTTTCAAATCTCTTTTCCCAGAAGGTCTCAAGTAGTCAATTTCAATGAACTCTGATTCGACCCAAAAAACGTGACCCGACTTTTTAACTGTCAAAATCGGGTTTCCCGTACCCGAAAACATATAAAACGTTACCCCACACTGTATTTCCAAATTTTGATCCAAAAAGTGACCCCGACGCGCTACGACGTTTTAACTGTCAAAATCAGGTTTCCCGTACCCAAAAACATACTTTTTTCCAAAATTTTGACCCAATATTTTCAAAATTTTTACCCAAAAACGTGATCCCAACGTACTACGACTTTGTAACTCTCAAAATAGTTTTTTTCTGTACCCATATAGTGTACCCATTTTGAAAATATAGTGTGGGGTGTCGTTTAGTATGTTTTCCGTACCCAAATACATACTAAACGACACCCCACACTATATTTTCAAAATTTTGACCCAAAAACGTGACCCCGACGCGCTACGATTCACGCTAGAAAGCTCAAAAGCGTTTCATCTCTCTGCAATAAAATTACGAAGATTTTGGTACCACCAGAATTTTCTATGACGTCTGTGAGTGCTTATATCGAGTTTACAGGAAAACAGGCACACACAAAATTATCGCATGATATCAATACTTCGGCATTCTAATGTATTATACAACTAGGCTATTATTTTGGTTCTACAGTACTACACCACCAATCACAATCATATATCGTAATCTTTTACAACGTGATAGCACCCCAACGTTTGTTTTGTATTATGGCATAGATTAGCTTTACAATGATTATTTATGCATTCTACAGGCATGTTGAGTTACATAGGCGTACATATTAATAACCAGTGGACCCGGTAATGCTTCGTTATTGCTTGAGTAATTTTAATGGTAGAGTTATTCCACTTCATTACTTTGATTTAAGTGACAGAATAGGAAATGGTTTATGTGTCACTTAAGACAACGAACAGCATTTCATTTATATTTATATAGATTAGTAAGCCCCCGTAGAAAATCACAGGCAGACTAATTACCTATACTGTACAACAGAAAATAAATACATCTATATATATAAAAGCAAAATCCACTGACTCACTGATCACGATTTCTCAAAAACTACTGAACGGATCGGAACGAAATTTGGTATGTAGCTTCCTCTAGAGCCACAGGTGCCCACTAAGAAAGGTTTTAAAAAAAATCGAAATTTTAGGGGGGTTTGGAGGGGTCAAAGTTACTGAATCACGATTTCTCTAAAACTACTGAACGGATTGGAAAGAAATTTGGTATGTAGCTTCCTCTAGGGCCGAAGATGCTCTCGAAGAAAGGTTTTCAAAAATTTTGAAATTTTAGGGGGGTTGGGGGGTCAAAGTTAGTAAATCACGATTTTTCTAAAACTACTGAACGGATTGGAATGACATTTGGTATGTAGCTTCCTGTAGGGCCCTAGGTGATCGCTAAGAAAGGGTTTCAAGAAATTCGAAATTTTAGGGGGGTTTGGGGGTCAAAGTTACTAAAAAAAACCACCGAACGGATTTGAATGAAATTTAGTATGTAGCTTCCTCTAGGGCCTAGGTGCTCGCTAAGAAACTGTTTCAAGAAATTCCAAATTTTAGGGGAGGTTTGGGTGGGTCACAGTTACTAAAAATCTTGATCATAGTGTAATTTATATTTATTGATATAATATATTTTTTGTTAATATACATTTAACTTTGACTTGTCTATCCGTGCAAAGCCAGATCGGGCCAGCTAGTCATTTATAAAAATACTATTTTAAAACAACAAACTAACTATGCTGAAGGTGATTTTTAACTCGGTAAATGTGTACAATTATAAGGATTATATAGCTGTCGGACTATTTGTTAAAATTTGGTAATTATATACTGTACATTATTATACTAAAATAAAGATAAAAATATTTTCTTTTCATTTCATATTGATATATCAAATGATTTAGAAGTTATTGATGTTATAATGAAGAAATTAATAATAGAATTTGTTTAATTGTTATACGAAGATGTAAAGCCGTGTTTACACCGGAGTTTACAACACGTGTTGTCACAAAAAAATGTTTAAAACAATCCAGAGAACGCTAGTTTTTTGTTGACAACATTTTGCTGGTAAACAGTTTTTCAGTGTTTGCACCAGAAATTCTGTTTCCCACTAGAAGTCGGTAAAGATCAAAGTGTGTTGACAACACTTCCCCGCTCCCTCCCCCCTTGTACCAGCACTACCATCACAACGTATTCGCCATGTGAACCACCGCGCCTTGCCCCACCGTCGCCACCCCAGTCTGCTGTAGCCGCTATATCTTGTCGCTTGTGCCAGTTATCGTGCGTTATTGTGTTGCCTTTATTGTCTCTCGTACAATGGAAAACATGCTTAGTGAAATGGAGTGGGGTGAGGATCAAGTATTTAAAAACTCATTTATTTGTATAGGGAACATCGTGCTTTTTGGAATCAGACTATTGCTGATTATAAGGATAATAATTTGAAAAATTGTGCGTGGGCCGACCTCTCGCGGGAGATGAATCTCAGCAAGATCGAAGTACCTACAAACTAAAATGAGAATGCTCATTTTTCATTTTTCAAAAGTGGCAAATAAGTTCAAAAATGTTGCAAACAAAATTATAGACTTAAAATACACTTTGTTACAAACATTTATTTTCAACCCCTGTAAATGTTGTAAACATTTTGTTGTCAACTCTGGTGTAAACGCGGCTGTTTCCGAAACTAAACGAGTTGGTATCTCTTCTTTAAATTTGTATAAAAATGAATATATTGGTTATAAAAGGTTGTACTGTATTTATATTCATTTTATAACCTCAAAGCAAATCTTATAACGTATTGCACGGTAATTAGAACAAGACGGTATGTGTCACGCGCAGGTCGTTGGTGGCTATGACGTCACTGCCACCGAAGCGCTCGGCATCTCTACAGCGATTTGATTTCGCCAGTGACAAGCGTCTTAAAAACATCACCCTACACGACTATTGGGTGAACGGAAAATATACAATCTTTCATGGGATTACATATACACTCTAGGGAATCTAGAGGTGCAATTTTTTTATAGTAAAACCTTTTTTATCGACAGTAAATTCATAGTTATCTATATATATAAAAATGAATTGCTGTTCGTTAGTCTAGCTAAAACTCGAGAACGGCTGGACCGATTTGGCTAATTTTGGTCTTAAAATGTTTGCAGTAGTTCATAGAAGGTTTATACGTAAACAAAAATTTGAAGAGTTTCCCGAAAAAGTTTCAAATTTGCAAGAAACTCAACCGCCTTTACTGTATGAACTCAAAACCATAGCTTAAAAAAACAGCTGTTCGTATAAAAAGCTTAGCAACACGTTATGTTTGTTTTCAATCATTACCATAGCAACATTACTTAGCAAATTTATAATCACTTTAATACTCTTCAAAACTAACAGCTTTTTAAGGTAAGATTGAAAAACTATAAACAAACACAAGGAAAAATCAACGAAAAATGCTTACAGAATTATAATTCAACTCAAACATTGGTTATTAAATACCTATCTATATAGGCCTACTTAGAGATATGCTGTTTAAAATATTGTTTATATAAAATATATCATAACTATGAATTTTTTAATACTTTTCAAAATATATTTTCGCTATCAATAATAATAATAACAAACAAATTATTTGACACCATGCATAACCATAAACATACACGAGTTTAAACATATTATATTGAAAACTAAACAAACAATCTGAATTAAACTAAATGCCATTAAAATATCACATTCGTAGCTTTATTTTGATATATAATTGCATATTTAAATACTAAACAATATCTTATACTAATTAGGCCTATACATTTAAAATTACAAACTCTATTTGAACCAGTTTGTTACATCCTAAATTAACGCGGATGTTACAAAGTGATTCAAATATCTTTTCTACGACCCCCAGCTAATTTAAACCCTCGCTAAGAAAGGGTTAAAAGAAATTCGAAATTTTAGGGTGGTTTGGGGGGGGGGGGGTCAAAGTTACTAAAAATCCCTATAAGAACGAATTGGAATGAAATTTGGTACGTAGCTTCCTTTTAGGCTGTAGGTGCTCGCAACATTGTCAATGAAATTAAGTGAAAGTCAAAATTAGTAAAAACTATAAATTAAAACGACACATTTGTGTAAAAATTACACATAACTAACCCAGCAAATCGTTGTTTGCGTAAATAGTTCGTGTAAGTCAATCTGCTTTTGCTAGGCGGGAAGCATGAGACGGTGGCAGTGACGTCATCTAAGCTCAGAGTTACTGCGCAGCTGTCTCGTGACACATACCGTGTAGTTCTAGTTACCGTGACATATTGTAGCTTACATTAGTTCTATAACTCCAATTACAAAAAAGTCAACTTCACAAGACATTAGGATTGAAGTTGTAAAATATAACCCCAAAGTATATCTACGTTTGTATTACAGATGATGGGTGAAATCAGCTGTTATATTCTGAAGTTACACATGTATCTACGGACGTGCACTAGCTTTTACAGGAGTTGACGATTAACTTTTTTTAACTGATTTGAATCAGTGGAATTAAAAACTTGTTAGCAAATTTCCATAGGAAAGATGAGCTATTGCAGTGTTCTAAAGTTGAGATAGGTCAACAAGTTTTGGGGTGTCATTAACATTGTATATAATATAGTTCACATAACAATGTATATAATATAGTTAGTATATATATCATGTTCACATTCTAACGGCCGCATTAAGACCTACAGTATAAGGTCACAATTTGGTACATACGTAGGTTTTCTAAGTCACTTGGATGAGATCGTTAGTTAAACAACCGGTCGCATGTTTTTTGACAGGAGTAAAACGTCTTAGAGATTTATCGTACTAAAATTTAACTATTTTTAAGGTTTTATATAAAAATAATTTAGGGGAATATTATACACATTTTGACTTGACACAACTTTATGCCGCTTCTGGTTTCCTCGGAATCCATAAGAAAACAATATACCATAAAATTACCCGATTCAAATCCATGTGGGGGATTTTACCATGTGGGCATCTTCTGATCCGAAGACGATGACCTGGATGCAAACTCGCGAAGCCAACCTAATCCGAGGTCGAGGTGTAAACTCGCAAAGCGAAACAAAGCAGCGCTTTACAAGTAACAAGCAGACAGCTATACAGCATCTTCTTTTGAGTAGACCAATTTCTCAAATGCTTGAAACCCTAAAATATATAAACTTAATTTTGGTAGTTTGCTCAACTCGCGTCTGCGATTCAGCGCGTGATCGAATTATTTCTTATTACTATTTAGGTTTTGAGGTTATTTATCATTTAGGCTTTATTTGCATAATTTCGACTTTGCTACCGTATGAGATATTATTTGTTTATATTTTCTTTGAATAATTTTTTAAACTGTGAACCGCCTCATTCCCTCAAATTATTATGACAGTATCAAACTATTATTTATATTAGCCTATTTATTTCAGAACTAAAAATAATTTATCAAACCCAACGACCACATAAGACCAATAGATGGAGCATGCCTATAAAGCTAACACTATAGCGGGTGAAGCCAGGTCGGCCATCTTGTCTGGGTCAGAAAGACATAAACGGCGCTCTCAACTTTGAATTATGCCAATGCTCTCGTTTCACTCAACCTGTGATATTTAACATTCTTAGAGTAAAGTTAAAATTTTGAAACTTCGCAAGTGTAAAGTTGACAAGTTGTGGGTGCTAATGAAAGGAATTAAAAATCAAATAACACTACTTTAGCCTTTTTAACACAAAAATAACTTTAACTTTTTATATACATTTTTAATCATGACATAAAAAAGTTCGATTGCTACTACTTTTTTTATTTTTTGGTCAGGTACGTTAAAAAATGGTGGAAATTGTAGCCTTAGAACTGAATTTTACTAATCCTATTTTTCTTTAATTTGCTCCTTTAGTTTCGTAGATAACTCAGTTAAAGTTAAAAAGTTTTGCCGCGGCGGAAAGAGCGTTCCGCCCATCGACCTGCAAGTGTTGGTATGGCAAATTCGTTGTAGATACTGCATGTATATTTGTATTAACAAGTACTGTAATGACATTTTTGTGATAACTAGTATATTACTAATACTATATCAATAAACAAAGTTTAGTTTTTGTTAATGTCTGGTACTTTAACGGGAAAGGTTTCATTCCTGAAATACCGTTTAGTATTTTATGGCGTCTCAATTAATTTTTTTTATTTTAGATATTGTCATAAATTTTTAATTAGTGGACTAGAAATATTGATTGTACTGAAAAACATTAATTAAGCCTGGCATTATTTAATACAAATTGTTTAGTATCTATTGACATAATATTAAAATTAAGTGGGTAGAGATCCAAAATACATTGAAAATAAAATCTTTTCTTACATTACCTGAAATTGTCGTATATAAATGTTATATTGAAAAAGTATAGGACATAAAGACAATGAAAAAATATGTTTTAAAAGTTTATTTTTACAATGTAAAGTAGTAAAAGTTGAAAATCTATAGTATATGAACACTAATCGAGCAAAGAATATAATATTGGATAGAATCAAATCACATAGTTTTGATAACATGAAAAGATTTTAATTTTCTTTGTGTTCAAAATTTGATAATATAGTTCTTTTTTATTGGTGATTACAATGAAGTTTGAAAGTGAAACATAGGCTACTAATATACAAATATTTATACTATTTTTAAGGTTCGAAATATAATGATAATCTTACAGAAGGGCTACTATTATTAGTGAATACAAACAAGTTTGATTGTTGAATGTGGATTACAAACATTAAATAATTTATACAATTCTATTTCACAAACATTCCCTGTGCGAATGACAATAGCAAAGGCTAGAGCTACTGCCGTTGACGCTCGCGTCTAGGATGAGTCATGCCTATCCGCCGCCATCTTGTCTGGGTCAGGCGGACAGCTCGGCTTCACCGGCCGACTAGCTATGCTCCATCTATTGGTCTTATGTGGTCGTTGATCAAACCTAGGCTATCTGGTTTCTAATTTATACAAGTTTATACTTTAAATGTTTTGCGCTTTCTGCCTTAAACCGTTGCAAAAAATATTTAGATGCTTAGCCTATATCTCCTTCATCATTTATATATTGAAATAATGTAGAACCCAGCACAGATCCCTGGGGAGCACCAATCTTAAGGCCTAATAGTGGAGTAAAATTTGATTTCGGAAAGTTGGGCGTACACTCTTCTTTTCATAACGAATACTTAATTCTAAATTTATATAGCACGTTATTCTTAAATTTGATCAGTTTGGGGCATTGTGAATGGGTTGGTAGCACTATTTACTTTCCGAAAAAAAGCGATTTTAACAAGTACTGGTGTACTGAAAGTTCGCCAAAAAAATTCTCCCTGACCTATTGCAAAGTAACATTTGCATAATCACTTATAGCTAGGCCTACTATAATTTAGACATTTGAATTTGAATTTAGACATTTCAATGCCTCTCTCCCAAATAAATTTGAGTTGGATTGTTTTTAACACTTTTATTATAATACTTTTTATGTAAATTTCTCTCTAATTTATATCATTGTTTCAGGTCATTTAGAGGACAGTTTGTGTTAACCATGGAACCAATCCAAAACGATGAATACAGATTCTGCTGGAGTCAAAGTTTGGCATCAATATGTTCGGAGTCAAATCAGTCTGAATCAAGCAGCTATGTAGGGTTAAATAATGCGGAGAAAAAAACTGGCGCAAAGCCACGGAATTATTCAGACGCTGTTAGACATGGTACAAATGTAGCAAACCATAGAAGAGGTAAAAATAATGTATCCGGGGGTAAAAATGAAAAATCCGGTGGAATTGAAAAGAAATCTTTAAAAGGAAAACAGAATAGCAAGAAAAAAGAACACCTTGAAGAAAATGTTTATATCAGTAAAAACAAATCGTCACAAAGTCATGAAAACCAGACTGACTTTCAGAAAAATAAATTTAGAAGAGTAGATTTTCATTATTTGCAGGAGTTGTGCTTACTAGAAGTATCAGAGTCAATGTTGGTGTTTTTAAATCCAAAGTCTGGTTTTTTAAACCTTTTCGAAAAGAAAGATTTACGGCCAGATTGGATTATTTTGATAATGGAAATATTAAGCAAAGTGTGTTTGTCCGATTTAAACTACTTGAAAGGATCAGTATTGTCTCCAGCATGCAGTTACACATTTCTAGAAAACCTTCGGAGCTATATTTCATCCGTTCCAATGGACAAGGATAAAAAAAGACAATCAAATACGCTGAGTTTTTTCCACAATACGTTTATATTTTGTGACACGGTTAACGATATCATTCCACTTACAGCCAAAGAAAGGTTGCAAAATATTTTCCAAACAGTTGATATTGTTCTAAAGTTTATCAGAGAAAACAAAAGTAAAACTGAATGTCATTTTTTACAGGACGATAGTTTGGTAGAAATAATCAAATCATTTTCTCAATTGCACTCCAGGACTCTGAGTGTAGTGGGAAAAAACACAAATAAACAGAATGTAAATGAAGATGCTACTGACATATTGGAGGAATGTCCACCATCAGACTTTCAAAGTATCAACATATTACCAACGTACGATGATATTTTCTCCACCAAACCATTTTTAAGAAAAAATATTGTAAAAGGATCTTACAGCGATGTACTTAACTATTTGGACATTCAGTTCAGATTATTTAGAGAAGATTTCATCGCTCCATTACGCGATGGAATCCGTGAATACTTGGACCGTCTTACAAATCCTGGTAAAAAAATTAGAATGAAAAGTGTAAAAACTTATGTTAATGTTTCTTTTGAAAACATGGTATCACACCAAAACGGATTTGGTTTTGAAGTACATTTCAGTGTTGAAAATCGCAGAAATATAAATTGGGAACAATCTAAACAGCTGATGTGTGGTTCATTGCTACTAATTTCCAATGATGAATTCAATACATTCTTTCCAGTTACAGTTCTGGATAGAAAAATTGAATTGTTACAGAAAGGCATAATCACTGTCGCGTTGCCTTTCGGTGCGGAAATACCTGAAAACATGTTCGAGAATCATTATGTAATGTTGGAATCTGTTGTTTATTTTGAACCGTACTTTAGAGTTTTAACAGCTCTAAAAAAAGTTAAAGAAGAAAACTTTCCAATGGAAAAATATATTATCTCCGTTGAGGCCAAAACAGCTGCTCCAAAATATCTTAAGGACAAGGAAATTATTAATGAATGTTGGGACAGTTCGGACCTATTAAATTCACAACTTAAAAATCACTTAGGAAGCATTGAAAACTTAATTGACATAAATTCTTCAGAAGAAAGTGAAGTAGCGAAGAACGACTGTCCTCCATTTCAATGGACTATTAATAACATTGTTGTAAGCAATATTTTGAACGAAGAATGTTGGCCAAGCTACAGTGATTTGAAATTAGATCCATCACAGTACTCTGCTTTTAAGGCAGCTCTTACCAGCGAATTCTGTGTGAT
>JAGFPH010003765.1:35073-55607 GCA_018207615.1 Philaenus spumarius
TTTGAAAGTTTTACCGAACCCCAATTTTTTTAACACTTTATAACTTAAACATTTTTATCATTTTTTGCAACGCTTATCGTTGCAGTATACGCAATACTTGCATGCGTAAAACGAATACTGGAATCAGGAAGCATGAGCACAGATGTTGCGATATGTTCTGATAGTCAGGCGGCTATAAAGGCCATTATAGCTACAAAAACAACATCATATCTGGTCTGGGAATGCCAATTACTGCTGGATAAGTTGTCAAGCAGTAGGCAAGTAAGACTTGTTTGGGTCCCTGGACATGAAGGAGTGGAAGGGAATGAAATAGCAGATAAACTGGCTAAGAGAGGAGCAGGAACTCCTCCGATGGGCCCAGAACCAATGATAGCAATATCAAGAGGCTATGGGAAAGAAATTGTAAGAAAAAATGTTCAATCAGGACACTTGCGTAGATGGAGAGAGACGGTAAGAGGTCAGAGACAGGCACACGACTTCATTGAAGGCCTGGATGGACGCCTAAGCAGAACACTGCTGGGTCTTGGCAGGCCGGAAGTGAGGTTGTTGGTCGGTCTACTGACGGGACACAACTCTCTGAGGACTGGAGAACAACCCATTATGTCGAAGGTGTGGAGAGAAGGAGGAAACTTCTTTCCACGTTCTATGCGAATGTGATGCCCTCGCATCAATGAGGCAGAAATATCTGGGACAAGGATATCCTGACACCAGTCATATACGAGAGGAAGGCCCCCACGGACTTCTTCGGTTCGCAAAAAGGGCGGGTTTGATGTGAACTACTGCCTGGACATGGGGCACAGAGGACCTCATGGTTTAGGTGCAGTGGGTCCCGGTGGTGGATCACATAAACCCCCTATATAATAATAATAAAGAGGCCAATACACAATCCAGAAAGCTGCATACTGAAATAAACATGAGTGGCTGCACCTCTGCTTTTCTTCAAATGCGTCAGTTTTATTGTTAGTGAAGTGTGCTGTGTAGTAGATGAAAAGAGTTGATTGGTTGTTTGATAGCTAACTAGATTTTTATCCTGATCCTTTTATTTGTGGATAAGCTTGAGTTTGATTTTTCTTGGTCCACCAAAAACGTTAATTATATTAAAGATCACGAAAGATTACCGTTGCGTGGCAGCCAATGGGATGGGCGCACACCGTAGCCATATATCACTGGTGATCTGCTAGTCTCGAACACTCCTAGGGACCCTGTTACTTGCCACTCGTGGCTATACCTGCCCTACTATCGTATTTGTTTTGTACACTTTTGACTTTGAGAACCTGATATCTTTACAAGAGTAATGATTACAAAATTAAAATTATACCCTATTATTAATTACTTACATTAGGCTGATCATTTGTGGCATCCACAGATAGGTGTTAGTATTCAATTTTGAGGTATTCCTTCATGTTTCACTTTCTGAAGGTACCGAAACATTAGAGTCTTTTTCAGAGGCGTAGGTCTCTTTTTAATGTTGATTAAATAAAGGACATTAATGTTTTTTGCGTTTTCTTATATGCCTTGGTAATAACAAGTTAAATATAAAGAGTACACTTGTACCTTTATAAAACTCCTACTTAAACCAACAAACTATACGCTTATTTGAAAATCTCAATTGAAGAACTGCAGCATACACAAACATAAACGACTGCCAGTTGATTTCAACTTTCAAGTTACAACACGATAGTCTCCGGCTGCAACGAAGGGAGTAGAATTATGAAGTGCCGACAGACGACAGTAAGGTATCTGAGGCAAGGCCAACTTACTACCCATCTACGTTCAACCAATACCCGCCCTTTTTCAGTACGTATTCAAAGATAATTTATTTGACAATTATTATTTGTTTCAGTTATAGTGGAAGAAGCTGCCGAGGTGTTTGAGGCACACATTGTCACCGCACTTACCAAACACTGTGAACATGTTATATTGATTGGTGAGTAAGTTTAAAACAATGCTTTTATTCTGGTTAGGATTACTTTTACAAGTAAAATTATGAGAACTAAATATGAAAAAAACTGATAATATTGTAAAAATATAAATTGTTACCTTCTTTTTGTTAATCATTGGCTGTGGTTCGGATTCCATGTAAAACTGTAGGTCCCGTCTTCATTAGCCTTAAAGTGCAAAACAGCAGGACGTTAAAAAAAAATCTTTTTGTTATATGTATACATAACAAACTTTAAAACTTAGGGTAAAGATTACCTTATAAATTTATATTTATAAAGGTTTAAATACCTTAATTCACTCCATCAGACAATCCTAAGTATTATCCGGGTGGATAACCAGTTTTCATGGTTATACTGTCATCGTCAGATCCATGACAATGATGTTGAAATGTCGTTGTTAGCCATTCTGGGGCCATTCATGTTGTCTTATTTCCTGGCACATATTATAACACAAAGAAAATATTTAAAAACATTAAAGCAATGATGCATTTAACACGATACGTATTCACGCGAGTATCTGCGCACAAGAGTTAGGTGTATGAGCCGGGCGGGCTCTGATAACTGACTCGGTTAAGGTATTCAAACCTTTACATATACGATCCAGTAGGCTACTCCTACGTTATATCTTATAAATTAAATTGTATCTCTAGTAGCCAAGCACTGTAAATTTGAATTGATGTGGTAGCAAAATAAAATCCGTATGTCAGTGTTTTTTTGGTACAAAACTTTTATTTTTTTGTAGGCTATACTGGATTGTTTCTCATTTCAAGTTTAACAACTATTAATACAACTAAAGATATTCGTTAATCACAAAATCCCTTAAATAATTTAATATTATTCAAGTTTTGGTCAATTTAGCCTAAGTTATTTAAAATAAAAATATTTAGGTGGCTGCCTGGGTAACGAATACCCGTGGCATTTTGCCATGTAGCCCTATTCTTACGCCATTGTATAAATGTACAAATATAATCTTCATTTTCAGTCATATTTATCTTAACAGAACATAAGCATACCGTCAGGGGGAATGAAATGCCCCTCAACTGGGAAAGGAAAAGTATTGTGGAATGCTCAAAACTTTTAGAAAAGTTTAATGGGAATGTTCATTAAAACTTGTAAATTCCCTAATTTCAAATTTGAACTACCATTCAAAAAATCTAAATTGATTGTTCCTCATTGCACAATTGGTGCAATAAACAGGTGCCAGAAATTATTCACACTTTAGATAATGATAACAATAAGCAAAACGAGTCTGCAGAACCGATGACCTTATAAAATTTAACCTTCTGTCCCGACCGATCGACGTCCCTGGGACGGATGGGTTGGGCTTAAACCTGCCTCCTGTCCGCTCCTGCACTCGAAGAGCACTCATCTTCTCAGTACCCTCCTGTCTGCCTCTGGTCTAAAATAGATATAAACATATTCAGACAAATATTTCAAATTGTAACAGATATCTCGAATGCAAAATGTGCTGTTTTATTGGTTGAAAACTGTCCAATTGCGAAGGTTTACAGAAACCTTTATATTTTCGAAACTATAAGGTGACGTCTGATTGGAAGGCAGTTTTAGAAAATTCAAATCTTGACGAATCCAAAGGTATCTTTATATTATAGTCAAAATATTTCTGTCGAGCGATATTGAGCTTTAGAGAAGTTGAATAGTTTCTTTGTGTTTTCACGGGCGCCAATAGCTTTACAGAAAACTACAATTTTAAAATGATGATTACCTATGTAAATATACGTTTTAGACAAAAAATTTAAATACAAAAATTGAAGTTTAAATCATTTCCTTTCCAACGGTCTTTGTTTTATTGCGATTGGATGATTTTTAATGTCCCATAATAAGTCGGTGTCCCAGGGACGGAGGGTCCTCATTCGGACAAGGAACATGGGTCCAGACAGAATGTTAAAAACTTTGAACTTGAACTCAGTATGAAAGTGATTTTTGAGATTCTGAGCATCACAGATGCCTTATTTAATGAATTAATTATTAAGTGAATGCTTTGGTATATCTTTATTGTTTCCTAAAGTTAAAGCTGTTCTTGATTGTCTGAAAATTTAAAGGAAAGATGCTGGTTTTAATAAATTGAATAGATGTGTAAGCATATTCCATCAAAGGACTTTATTTAAGTAGATCAGCACCTCAACTGAAATATAATCCCTAATTGGTTCGAGGAAACCTATTTTCACTACACATCTTTTGAAAAAGAATACGAGAATTTATATATATTATGCTGGATTGGAAACTGTAATTGGAAAACTGAAGACCCGATGTCAGAAAATTATTAACTCAAATCAATTAAATTTATAAATTCTGACTTGCATCGATAAAAATACTGTGAAACAGTCCAAACCTTTTGCAAACTCACACTCAATCTGATAACAAAATTTAATTTTGTTTATAACTACGCAAAGAAGAACTTTGTCATCGCCGAAAATAAATTTCCAACCGTTACTTTTCAAGAGATAGCAAATTTATTTTTTGGTCATCAACTTCAAAATAATGCACCAACTCTAATGCAGTTGATTGATATTGCACTTTGTGGCAAATAACAACTGCTACAGTTGAGCAAACTTTCTGTACTCCACTACCTAGCTGCGTAGTACTAGAGGATTAGTGAATTGTACTTGCAATAATTATATCAAAATGAAAAAGTAGAAAATTTATTGCAAAATTTTGAAATTAATCAGAAAGAAGACTACTTCATAAATATTTGTCACATTTAGTTAAAAGCAAAATGTTACTAGTAATCAAATTTAAGGTGGAAACAGGACTTTTTTATGGAATGTAAAATTTAATTGCATAATACCAGTAAGATGTTGTATGCCTATAATAGGTTATAAAACTTAGTCTGAAAAAGTTGTAGGAAAATAAATTCAATATTGTTTTAATCTAACACATGCTTAATTACCGTATCAAATTTCCATAGTAAAAATGAGCTATTGCAGTGGCACTTATGGTAAGACCCTAGGTTGGGAGTAGCAAATGAGCACCGATCATGTTACCCAGAACACGTTTTGGGGTGTCATTAAAAATCATATATATAATATATATGTGTTCGCACTCTAGTGGCTGCATATTAAGTCCGATTTGGTCCAAATTCGGTACACATGTTGGTTGTCTATGTCGCTCGAACGAATTCGTTAGCCAAAAAATCCAGCAACCGGGAAGTACGTTTTTTGACCGGAAGTAACTATTTTTTAAGAATTTAACTACAAGAATGAAACTTTCTAATAGTTTTTTCTAAAAATGTAAATGTAGGATGTTATTCTGCACATTTTGTTTTTTACGCGACCTTATAGCTCGCTTGGTTCCCCCAAAATCGATCCAAACGTAAAATACCATAAAAGTACCCGGTTCGAAGCCAAGTGGTGCAAACTCGCGAGGCCACTAGGCGCAAACAAATTCTACTAATATATTGCGTACACACAGTCGGCTGTTCAACGCCTTCGTGAGTAGACCTATTTCCCAAATTCTTGGTTGAAACCCTAAAACGTAGGCATATAAACTTAATTTTAGAAATTTGCTCAACTCACGTCAGCGGTCCAGCTGCGTGGTCGAATTATTTTTAGATTCTTATGAAATGATTTATGGAAAAAGGGAGCATTGCAAAACAAAAAACAGCAACTTTATTTTTACTATATTACATTGTTTCAAACGTATGGTCTTTATTCTTAGATAGCATCAGAATCCACCATTTTGCATAATTTGTTTCCAAATTCCAGGATCCATCTGTCTACTTAGGGGTTATTTCATTCCTTTTGGTTGTGCCCACTCAAAAATGTAGGTCGCACCACGCCTTTACAACAGAATATGATCGAGCGAATGTCGAGTGTACAGGTGGTAAAGTGGATGTACTCTTTCGGTGTGGCGAGCCAAGACAACTGGTATAGTGGATGCATATATTAGGACTACAAAAACATCTCTTAAGTTCGGAGTACCCATTTAAGCTTTGAATTTTCGGACATAGAAATTAGAATATATTAAGTGAATGTACACAAAATTGTTATTTTATTTTAATTTGTCTGTATATAGTTTCAGAAATTTGGAAAATTACTGATTATTTTAATAAAAGTTTTCTTATCTTAGTTAGTTTTAGATTATTTATTAATGAATAGTTCTGTTAATAAATGTTTAGCTATATTTTAAAATAAATGGTTTATGCTTTGTTATCCAGGCGACCATAAGCAACTGCGGCCGAACCCAAACACGTTTAAACTTGCAAAGGACTATCACTTGGATATCTCGTTGTTTGAAAGAATGCTCAAGAACGGCATGTCTTGTCATACATTAGGTGTTCAACACAGAATGCGTCCAGAGTTTGCATCGTTACTAGTGCCGACGATTTATCCCGAACTTGAAAACCATTCATCTGTGGAAGGAAGAGCTGATATCAGAGGCGTTGGTTCTAATTTGTATTTTATAAACCATATTGTACCAGAAGATCAGGTAATTGTATATTTGTTATTAAAAACATAACTTGGCAGACTAATAACTAGTTTCACAATTAATGTCAGTCAAATTTAACAAATGACACAACTTTTTAAGGTTCATTTAAATTAGTTCTTTCCACCAACTTGTATATTACTGAAATTCAACAGTTCATTAACTTAACGATTGACAGCTGCCAGCATATAAAAATTATGTTTAACACTTTAGGTCAAAGTGGGCACCACTTTTGCAGATTAGTTATTGGTTACAGCTGACTATTTGCATCTTTGATAAAAAATAATTAGGAAACAAAAAACTTTCGGCAAAATTTTAAATTAATACAGAATTAATTAATACATGTTTTGGCGGTTATTTTAGGTTAGGCAGTTTTGGGGACAAAATTTGAAATTATGTGACTATAAATAATTATTCTAACTTTTAAGCTCTTAATTCATATTTTTATATAGTAAACACAATAAAAAACAAATTAGACAAAACAAATTACAGTAGAGCGTCGATAATCCGAACGTCAATAATCTGAAACGTCAAAAATCCGAACGCGTTCTGAGGCAGGCCCTGCAAAAATTTTGTTTTCGTAAATTCCAATTATTGCGTCAAAAATTTCACAAAAATCTTCATTGCAGTTTGACATTATTATCTCTTTTTAAACACTTCTCAATACCTGCCCTCACAGCAGATTGGCTGTCAGTATTTTCTCTGTCACGCTAATAAGATGTTTAGCACTAGCAGTAAACATACAGAAAGTTCATTCATACTTTGTGTAATCATTATAACAGTGTGTTGTACATACAGTAGTTTACTATACAGTATTTTTTTATTTTTCGTTTGTATTAACTATAGTGTACAAGTGAACTTTTAATTATGTATTGTACTGTAATTGAGAGTTATAAATGTTGGCCCTACTGTGTACGTGCAGGTTCTTCTAAATCATAATATGTAAGTAGTCTTACATACTGTATTGTAATTACATTACCTCTTGTACTGTTGAACCACTTTAATCAATTAAAGGGTAAATATTTTAGCCTAAATGACATTTTCTTGGTTGTTTTAAAAAATCCGAACAAATTGATAATCCAAACCCCCTATGGTCTAATATACCCACATCTGAGCTATGGACTTCTACTTTGGGGGAATTCATGAGTTCAGAATATGCAAAGAGTGTTTGTCCTACAAAAAAAAAGCTATAAGGCTTATAGCAGGTATAAATAAACAAAAATCTTGTAAAAAATACTTTAGAGAATTGAGAATTTTAACACATCCTAGTATGTATACAATGGAAGTAATTCTCTATTTTAAATATAAATGTGATATTGTTCAGAACAAGGACATACATAATTATAACACCAGGACCGCTTGCGACTATCGTGCTAATCGGCACAGGTTGAATTTATATAGTAAACTTCCTATCCAAGCAGTTCCTTTATTCATGAATAATCTTCCCATTAAAATAAAAAAGATACAAAATTTAAATTCTTTTAAAAACAGCCTTAGGCAACTAATGTTGTCTGGATCCTTTTACTCTGTGGATGAGTTTATGTGCCATGATTTTGGGTCTAGTTCCCTTTGAAGATCCTCTGAATGTGAAGTCTGATCTTCCCTTTCACATGTTCTTGGTTGGGTCCTTAAAGGTTTTCTATTGTTGTTGTTATTATTATAATTAATTATTATTGTTGCTGTTATTATCTATTGTGAGTTTTTATTATTGTTACTTTGTCCTCAGACGAAATGAAATTATTAAAAAACTGTGAATTATTCTATGTAGATTTTTAAATGACTAGTATTGGTTACAAGTATATGTTTTATTGTATGGTTATTGTTTTTGTAAGTTACATATATATATATATTGTTAGTATTGTTATATTGTTGACTTGTCTTATACAAATATTTGTCAAAGAGACCAATAAATGATTGATTGATTGATTGATAGTTTGGATTTTCGACGCTCTACTGTAACTTAAAAAAACTCACTAATTTGAGCTAAAGGCAAGACCCACTAACCAACAGGTTAACAATTAGTTAAAGATTTGACAAACTATAGTGTGTGTCAGGCAATTTTTTAATATAATTGTTTATGTGTAGGTGGCAGATTCGTCTAGCCGCAGCAACAAACACGAGGCAGATTTTTTAATTTCACTGTGTTGCTATTTAATCTACCAAGGTTATAAGCCTGGGGAAATCACAATTCTGTCTCCTTACATTGGGCAAATGTACTACCTCTTTAAGGTAATATCTTAGTCATATTTTTATGGTTTTCATTTTATTTGTAGTGTCAGCTAACTCAGATATGCTGCTGGTCTGTGTGGAAAATCATGTGGCACAAATATATCCTGTTGGGCTATTTTGGAAGAAAGTATCTTCCATTGTGGGAGCAAACTTGTGAAAAGCGTAACAACAAAAGTAGGCCTTCATCTTAAAACATTTCTTCTCTCACTGGAATTGAGATTTGTGGACATAATGTTACTTCTCAAATTATAATTTTAACTCGTGGTAAAATTAGGTTAGATTATTTTGGCTTAAAACTCTTTTTACACTTACTATAGTTTCACTCATGGAAGTTCCTGCATGTTGTCCTTTATGCACCTTCTCTATCATTTATATATTCTTCCCCTATTTCACTTCATGGTTTAGGTTTATTACTTAGTTATAAGTTTCTGTTGATTACTTTTAGAAAACTCTTTATTTTTAAACAGTGTTGTTACCGTTTTAACTTTTGAACGGATTGTATTTTTGTTATTTAATTTATTAATGTTCTTAGTTTTAATTTGCCTAACTGTAACAATCCAAAATATATTTAAATATATAGATAGGAGGAAATTAATTTATTAATTAAGAAGAAAGTATAGGCCTATTACAGATTTGATATTCCGTTAAACTAAAATAAATAATACACCTGCGCGGCACCTATCGGAAAAAATTCGAAACTTCAAAAAAAATTGGAACATATGATTTTCATACGGACGGCAATATAATTAATTCGGAAAACTAAAAGAACCAAAATTCAGATCAGGAAATAGGAAAAATTATTATCTTTGTAAATGTATTTTAATGAAATTTATAGGAATATACAAAATTTAAATCATATCATACTTCATCTCATTTTAATTCATACACATAATACATACGGTAAAAGTCAAGAAAAACATATGTTTAAAAAAAGAAGAAATTTTCAAAAAGCTTACAAAGGAAGCCTTGTAAATGAATAAATTAATTTTAAAAAAAATATTGAAGAAAAGATACGATTTTATATTGGTGAAACTTTTAGATGAAACTGTATCTTATTAAATGTTTGATTAATTTAACATTGAATACTACTGTCAATAATAAAGTTTCATATATATATAGGCCTAAACGAATGTTAAATATTGAGAAGACTATAATTATTGGTAAGAACGTTCTAATTTATAACCTCATTTCAATTTTGTTATATTTGTTCTCCGAACTGCCAAGAACCGAAATTTTTATATTATAAATAAACTGATAATGCCTGTTTTTTTTTATGTGTATAATAATTTATGTGTGCTCATTTTATCCACATTACCATTTATCATATAATAATTTTCATTCATCCTTTGTTTATCCTAAAATCACTTCTTGTTTTAAATATTATTTTATTATATATATATTTCTTTTATGTTGATCTAATGTTTTTATTTTTATTGGTAAAAGACGGCACCAAACCCCTCCCCGAAGTTAATTTATCTTTGTGTTCTATTCTATAAATTTGTTCCAATAATATATTCTATTTTTTATAAATTTTTCCAACTTTCATAATTTGTTTTAAATTTGTGTTACTTGTATTCACCAAATATTCTGAAATAAAATATAATTTCAGTTTGTATAAAAATATTATACCCTATTTTTCTTAGAAAATATTAACAAATTAGTAGCAACAAATAAAATGGTAGTGAGTTATTACATAACTAGAGTTAAGTTTATGTGTTTTGACATAAATTTAAGCCCAAAGCTACTATTTACTTCGTTTTAAGCATTAAAAATATCGAGAAAAAATACCCTCGTATGGAGTTTCACCTTCAGCAAAATGTTTTATTGGTAAGTAAAATTATGTATAAACATTTTTAATGAATTCTTCTGCATTTTGCAGAGACGTAGAGAAAAACCTATGATGAGAGATGTCCGAATTACTGTTATCGACAACTTCCAAGGGGAAGAGAACAAGATTATATTGTTGTCATTGGTGCGAAGCAATGCAGATGCAAGGATCGGCTTCTTGGGTACGGACAATAGGATTTGTGTTTCATTGTCTAGAGCTAAAGATGGATTTTACATCATCGGTAACATGGACAACTTGACACAAAATAGCACCACTTGGAAAGAGATAAACAGACGACTAGATGAATTAAATGCTATAGGTATGTTCAGTTTGAATAAATGCTCTAGTCCTGCTGACTAGCCCCTTGTACATGCCCCCTTATATTAGTTCACACCTCCACAAGATAAACTAGTTCACCAATTGAAGTACTATTAGTTGTTTGTCCACAGTATTTCTTCATTAACTGTACTTTATTGAATATAAAGTAACTCCTCATTGTTTTTCACTAAGTGCCAACAAACATTGACTTTCCTATTAATAACTTTTATTTGTATGCTTTAGAAATGTTTTAAAAATAAATTTTTGGTTAATTATTATTGTTAGTTACATTACATGTTACTTTATCATCATCAAAATACTTCTAAAAATTATTTTTTATATTTTATTTACTTGCTGTCTTTGTGAAATTACATACATTACAGATTTCCTTTAATTCGTTCGAAATAAAAGAAATGGTTTAAAGTAGTTTTGTGCTAGTAGGGCATGTAGTAGTTATGTAATCTGGGCACTAGTCTCATTCAGAGTGCCAGATGTGGGAAAGTCTATTGTTCACTATGTTATAGGTATTGGTACAGTGAAACTCTGGTTAACTGAACTCGGGTCAACCAAAACCCGGGTTATCCGAAACGCCTCTGAAAATCGGAAATCCAAAAATAATAGCTCTATTGTATGTCCATACTTAATTTTTGTTTAGTTAATCAATATTAGAACTTTTTACTACTACTTAAACATCTATTAGAAACTAAGCAGCAGCTTTAAAAAAAATGTGCCAGTGTCAAACTTTGAATTCAGTTTTCTCAGAACTCAAAAAATGTTAGAAGTCCCCTTTCCTTTGATGTCGGGCCGCCTATTTCTCCCTCCTCAGAATCAAACCACAAAATAAACAAACCATGTATTTCTTTTCACACGTTTATTTATGCACACAGTGTAACTGAAACTTTATTTTTAACGTTTTACACACAAAAAGTAGGTTGAAAATGTGGGAAAATGTAATCTCCGGGTGGTCCCATCAAAGTCGGTAGAGGGGATTCGACTATAGAAACACTGCTAACTATCCCACCCCTCATAAGGAACAATTCACACTGCCATTGCCGACGTGTGCTATGCCCGCTATGTATCGCAAGTATACACCTGGGAAGCGTTTTTTTGTAAACATAGTTGTTATGTTTTTACCGACGCATGCGTACTCGCATTTCTTTCTTCCTTTCCAGGCGTCAAGTCGACTTCCAAACCATGTGTTGTTTGTTTTGATTAAGTTACATAGCCTTACACTGTGAATTGCACATAGCGAGTATCGTCGCCATAGCACGTCTCCGACTCTATGTTAGGTGTGTGAAGGCCTCAAGACCATGACAGACGCGTTTGGAGTGATGCAAGAAACAAACAAAAATTTCTGAATTTTTTGAATGAGTAATTCATATGCTGCAACTATTAAGTTCAGTATACTGTACTGTAATGGTAAAAATATAATTTTAACTTAAATAAAGAACATAAGTGTAGCCTACAAAGAGATTTTTGAATTTGTTTGATCTTTCAAAACTTTAGTGTTAGATGTTCTTGGCTTAGCCGAAAAAATTGTTTTCCGAAACGGCTTCCCCTCCCCCATGTAACGTGCTGTGCTTACACAAGCCGTTTACAAACAAATTTATTAATAGAAAAAAAAAATTAATTTTGACAAATTTTTTTCTAAGTTGATTTTAATAAAAAAAATTAACCTTAGCTGCGTAACAATTATTTGTAACATCCTACCTTCAATCCATATACCTTACTTATTTAATTATTAATTCAAAATATTACAACACATTATTCCCTTAATTATAACAAAAACAATCAAACATAACCCCAAAATTGAAGTTAGGTTATGTTGTAGTCAGATCTGTGTCTACCACAGTTGACTATCAAATCTCTGTTACGCATTAATTTATCACATCTGTGCGTACAGTTAGTTGGCTACAAAGTGGACTCTTCTGGAAGCTTGGCATCTATGTCTCTACACATAGAAGCCTTTACCGCCAAACGTATCACCTTCACCAACGACCGACGCCATTTTATATCACTTTCAAACTACACTGAAGTTAATTTTCTAGTTACAAGGTTCGATTTACCATAAAGTACTTCTGGGAAGGAGAAAACTCAAATTAAGAAAGCATAGTAGTTGGCATTAATATTTTAATGCGTCATTTTAGTTTTTTAAAACATACAAATAAATAAAGAAACTATATTGGCAAATCATGACCACGCTTACCAAACTCAGACACTCAAGCATACATACTAATTATTAACCACTTCATTTTAAATCCATAACAACTTATATTATTAAAATATTCAAATGCAGACTTAGTTGAACTTAAAATTATTACTTACGTATCTTTATTTTATAGTGCACTTTTGAATTATTAAAAAAAAAGAAAAACTTACAAAACTTTTGAAATTAATTTAAAACAAACAACCCCATTATATTTTTAGTTCGTAGCACTCTAGCCTCGTCGTATTTGATTCACTTAGACACTCGATGAAAGGTTTTTTATGTGAAACATGTTCAAGTCACACCACGCCATTACTCAAATTTTTCAAAGTTAATTCTCTCGTACTACATCACGCACAAATCTACGTTGTCCTATAAAAAAGTGCACGGCACTGTCTCTACTTTCGTTAAAACATTATTTAACGGTAATTATACCTCAACTACCGCTAAAAACCACATTGTGAATACATTTCACAAGACTACCTGCAACAGGTCCGTACTCTATCAAGTCTATAGAATGATTGAGGACAAAGGTTTTACTTTTGTAGCGTCCTTTTCCTGTATGTGACGTCATATCGCGTGATAAAGCCAGGGGACGAGGGGACCGCAAATATGTCTCCCTACATCGACTTATGATTAGTACCAACATCTCAGACCAAAATTCTGTCCTTGTTTGTCACAGCATCACAGATGAAATATACATACTACCAACATAATAAGTCAAAATCTGTTCTTTGAATGTCTGCAATTGTCTTTTCAATATTTATTACTCATGGGCTAGAAATTTAGTGAATCACTTCTTCAACTTTCCCCAACACTGTTCGATGTTTTGTATTTTGATCATTTTGAAATACAATTGAATAAATTAAATAAGATTGAACTCAAAATTGAAAAAGACTTTAAGTAAGATTTATTATTTTATGTTATTTATTAGAAACGTCTGCATTTCCCTTTGAATTTCTATGTTTATTATTTTTTATGAAAATGCTAAGTCCCCTTAGCAAAATTTTAAAATTTAAAATTTAAGTCCTTTTAAAAAATTTACATTGTGACCCCTTTTACATTATACCCTTATTTAAATGATTAAAATCCCTGAAACTCACATATATTACACCCATTTAGTTCGGTTAACCGGGATTTTACTATATTTGTAAAAAGTCAGGACAATGAGTGGTGATTATTGTGTTTAGGACCTGCACTGCCTCTTCGATGTGAGAATCACAAACACCATATCACCCGAGTGTCTTGCCAAACAGACTATTGTCAAGTATTACATGGTTGTTGTCCTCTGAACTGTGATGTTATAATGGATTGTGGTCACGCCTGTACCAAGACATGTCATCTGAATGATAGAGAACACAAAGAAAACAAATGTCTTGAATATTGCATCAGGTAAGCATTGAGTTTTGTCTACTCAATTAACTACTGCTTAACCCTGTAGATGACAGACTGCACTTTGGGACGCTCTTTTGGGCGTAGAACGCAACAAGCTCGAACAATAGCGAGAATTTGCATATTCCGTTATTTAATACACTTAAAATCATCCAATCGTAATAAAACCGGCACCGTTGAAAAGTAATCAATTAAACTTTAATTTTTGTATTTAAAACTTTTTTGTAAAACGTATATTTTCATACGTAATCATCATTTTAAAATATGCAGATCGGGTTACAGCTGTTTCCGTGCGCGAATATGCATACAATTGTACTGTTATTTCCCACTTCTTACATGTCCAAGACCATCTACAGAAGTATTTCTATCGAGATTATAAAAATACCATTGGATTCATCAAGATTTTCTCTTTCAAATAGTGCCTTCCAATCAGATGTCACTAATACACGATTTTTGACGACGATTTCTGTAAACCTTGCGATTGGACAGTTTTTCAACCAATGAATCAGCCCATTTGTCAACCGAGATAACGCCCACTATATCACATGTTTTGACAGATTTCTTTACACCATTTTGTAGAGAAAAGTTTTACCTTCCTAACGGTGGGAATTAAACTAGAATAAACCAGTTTTTTGTACGTCTAGACAGCAGTGGAAAGTACACAATAATTAGGGCATTCTGATGAGACCGTCTGGCGCCTCTCGCTTCCATGTTATTCAAGTGACCCTTCCTGCCCGTAGTATATCGTCGGGGAAGTTTTATTAGATTGATGTCATTTTGTTATTCAAATAAAGATAACTCAAACACTTTTGTGAACTAAGGAAAGACAAGTATACCGTTCTTTTCTTGGATTTATCCTCTACACTTTGTTATAATAATATTTCATTTCTGGGCAAAGCATATATTAGTAAATTACGTTTCAAACTAGGCCTATTTTTGTTAGCAGTCTTGTATTTGAAACATAAAAACTGTTTTTTCAAAATAAGAAATTTGAAATTGATAAATGTTTTATACAGTTCTATGTAGAACTAAATTACAAAACTTTTTTTCGCTTACGAAAAAATTATACAAAATGTTTACTACTTGCTATTTACGCCTAAAGTTGAACTTTTTCCTTTCGTTACTGAACATTTTTTGCTTTCTAAGGTAATAACTTTTACAATTTAAAAAAAACTATTTTTAGGGGCATGTTTAAATTCTTTAAAGTTTTTTCGATAAAAAAGCTATGGAACACTTTTGGATTGTGGTTCATTTACTATTTTTTTAGAATTTAAAAAAAATGCTTGCAAAACGCTAAAAATTGGCTTTTAAATTTTTGCTATAGCACTGCCATATGTAGGGTTAAGTGCTGTAGTGTTCGATTGTAGGTATATTCTTGAAAAAGCAATTAATGAAATGAAAAATAAATAATGTTTTAATAAGAGAAAGAAATTTTATTATTAGTTCTGTTATTCACATTTGTGTGTTAAAATCAAGTTTTGGGAGTATAAATCAACGCCAGTTATGAAGTGACTAGAAACTAGATGTCTAGGCCTATATGTTAAAGAAAACAATGTAAAACTAAAAATATATTACTAACATTAAACATTAGATGCTACGTAGTACGTCTCAGAGCTGAAACTGAGAAGTCAAGAAGAGACAATATGATAAACACAGACCTGATGGCAAAACGTGTTGATAAACCGCAGTCAGAACACCTGGCCAAGTGCCTAGGGGATTGGCTTATTGTTCTTTGAGTTTAGTTTCCTCGCCCTCGACCGAGTTAATACCGCATGTGGAGAATCGACAGTTTTGCAGCCAGGTATGTGTTTTTGTTAACATTAGTAAAAGATAGCTTTAAATAGAAAATGAAAGAAATTGTAACAACTCGTAATATAGAAGAAAAAGGTTTTTCATTCATGTTCAAAAACCAATATTTTCAGGAATATTTTTAAAATTACATACACGATGTGACAGGTACCCCTCAACTCATAAATAATCATAAGTAATAAGTAAAGATATTAAATATAAAAGGGTCCACTATCAGCGGACATAGTATAGGCTGGCTAAAGGTACATTGCTGAGAAGACGATTCCTAGTTAACTAAGGGAGGGGGACGCTAGAGAAAAGCATCGAGAGATGCATCAGTTAGTCTGGGAGTGAACGCGTCCGCGTTTAGACTCAATAATAAACGATTGATCTTGCTTTGGCCTCATGGCGTAATGTTAGTTTTAGGATAGGAACCAACAGAGTAGTCGTTGTACTTAATGGTTCAATAAAGGTTTTTTAATCGACCATGAGTTTACCGCTTCTTTAACGAACCTTCTCGCCACCACCCATCCTGACAACGCACGTACGTCCGCAAGAGGACAGAAGGCACAGCCCGACCAGGGAAAACGCCATCGCTGGAGGAGCCGGACGCAGGGGAGCCGGACTGGCAGCGAGGGTCCGTTACAACTGGGGCTAAGCTTTTCTGCTCTCTCTTTCCTCATATTATTAAATATTATTGTATGTAATATTTCATTTGTAATAAAAGTTTAAATTAAAACTGTAATTATGTAGAGAAAAAAAAGTGTTTTGTATCAAAAATTACTATTTCTTGTGATAAATGAAAATCCTTGTTTGTATATCCAAAATTGTTCTTAATTTGACATCATTGAAAAAAAATAAAAGAGAAAAAAAATCCTTGTTTAACATTGCAAACCCATCACATCCTTATAAATTTAACTTATTTTATTAATCAATAGAAATATAGCTTATAGCTTAAAAGTGTACTTAGAATTTGGTATAACATATAAAACTGAAAAACTTTGAACAAGCACTTCATTTTAATCATTATATTTGTAAAATTGTACTCATGTGGTAGTTGTTTGTTAGAGTGCGTTGGATTCTATCTCACAGCAGATGGAGATTCCAACAGCAGTTTGGTTGGTCAGTTCCAAACTCGTAAGTCGCCCACATTGTAGCAAGAATGTGATTGTGTCTGTCTCTCATATATATGCTCAGAATCGACTCCCTCTCTCCACACCTCATTATTTTACTATTAACAAAAAAACAGTTATGATGAGTAAAAGGCCATTTACATGACAAAATATCATTTTTCTTTAAATTTCAAAATATTAATTACTCATTCCATTCATCAAACTTTTTAGAAATTGCATAGATTTCATTGTTATCATTAAAACAGGTGAATTGCATTTACGTTTATCTCAAATACTTTTATAATATTTCCTCAAAAAAAAAAAAAATTAAAACCCATCATTACCTGTAGAACCATGAATTGAAACCTGTATTTCCAAAATTGTAATATTGTTAAAAGAAAATTTGCAAGTTTTTGATTAGTTGAAAAAAAAATTCCCTTGTCTATTGTTCCCCTTTGTTTTGAACGCTACTGTATCATGCATTGTGAAGCAATTCTGATATTTCACTTGGGACAGGTTTCCTCATTCATCCCTTTATGCAAATAATTTAAACTTTGTTTCATTTCATTGTCCTACTATTTCATTATATAAGTTAACCCTTTCTTCCATAACATTTTATTTTCATTCATGTTAAACTTGTTACTTAATTCTTATTTGTTTATACTTCAAATTCAGAAATTATTTAACGCTTCCTATTCTAAACATGTAAAACAAAATAATTAGATTAACAGAAATATCTCTACTCATGGCAGCTTATGGGACGGCCTTCTCAGGTTACATTCTAATCCTTAAGTCCCGTAGATCCAATTGTGTTTCTTCTTTCTGTCCTATATTTATCACCGTACTTCTGTTTATTTTCTGAGAATCTAAACAACATCTAAATATTCCATTTGTGAAACATGATATTTTTTTTGTATATGTACATAATATTAACACTTTTGTTATCATACGACATACTCCATACATGGTCCAACTGACATTTCTAATTATTTTATTATTTTCTTTCTTTCATTGAATGTGCAGCAGTAATTTGTCTAACTTGACTCTATTTGAATTAAACTTATCCATCTCCCCCAATGACTCATTTGTTAGTTTATTAAAAAAAAATTCTTCATTACTACTGCTTCATTCAACCATATAGTTTCATCTATTTATTTTGAAATGTTTTTTTTTTTTTTTTTTTTATCAGATCTTGTTACTAATACATCTGTTAATCTTTCAAAAACTATTCCCTTATTATTTTTTTCTACTGTTAAGAACATTATTAATAATATATTAATTCGTATTAACTTCATTTGAAAATTAAAGTAAGATAAACAACAACGTAAGATAAAAAGGCTCATAGAGTTTAACTACAATATGGTTGATTATCTACACTTACCCCCTCCTCTGATTGTAAGTTAGCTGTGACTTCTAGTTACACCCACTTAGTTAATGTGAAATTTAAAACTGTATAGTCGAGCAATGCTTCTACGCAGTGGTTTAGCAAGTTTGCACATTTTTGCACGTGCACAGTTTTCCTGTGAACTTCTAGACTGCTATAATTCCCAGCATGTCAGCATTACGACATCCTGTTAATTCTGAATCACTCGTGACAAATTCTTACATCAACAATTAATTCTATGAACCTTTTTATATTATGACTCAACTTAATTTATCTACGTTTTGCTGAATAATATTGAAGCTACACGTTAGTCGGCACTTCCGACTTACATTGAAAATGCAATATCTAATTTTTAATTGAAACTTAAAAATAATCTTGCTTTCTACCCCATGACGTTATTAACTAATATATTTTTAACAATTTTATTATAACTCACCCCCCTTTTTGTGACCTCTCATCACATTGGCTCGCTTCGAGGAGATCGCTCTTCCTTTTTCGATTAATCTAATGAAGTTTATAAAGACTTCAAACTTGAAATCAACGAATAGCCTAGCCATTTAACGTATCTAGACCATTCGTCTACATCCTTCCTACCATAAAAAGTAGCTTCCTATCGCATTTGTATATTATTTTACTCAATTCCTTGACGTAAAATCCACATTTCATACAATTCCTGTATAAAACCTATTATTTGCACATGTTTGCAATACATTATTATTTCGAAGACATTCTTTGACGTCTTCCGTCGTTGACTATATCTAAATAGTTATTTATTTAATCCGTAATATGTCACATTTATCACCTCACTATTAATCTCATCATAAAACATTTTTATTTGTCGCACTTTTCTACATAATGTTGTACACTCTTAATTGAATGAATTGTCCATATCTTAATGTTTTGATACATCTTAAACTGTCTAGCACGTCGCACTATTACTGTATAATCTCACTTATTTATATTGGAATATTCGTCGATCACATGATTACATTTTTCCCATTTATTATATATTTTTAACGAATTAGCACTACTTTGATTTACGTGTGACAAATCACTACATCTTCGCATTTATCATTTAAATTACACACAAATAATCATAATATAATATTTATCGATATTCAAGATCAAAGATTAATATTCGCTTTATATATTTATATTCATTCATTCATACCATTAGCGAAATAGCAAAAAAAACATTACAAATTTATTTTATTTAAACTTATTTTCCGGACTATACATGAATTTAAATTACATTGTCTAGAAGTGTGAAAAAGTTAAAGGTGGATAGCATAGAAATGTGGCAAAAGTGCCGGAAATTGAGAAGGGTAATATTCCCCTTTTTTTGAAGACAATGTTCAAATCTGTGTATATTCATTCCAACAAATCAAAATAACATTCACTCACTTAAACTACCAACTTGTATAAACCTGTACAATTATATATTTTTATTTTATAATATACCTTATCATTTTTTCACCTTATTTCATAAGCAAAACAATATTATTTGTAAGTACTCCTATAACACGTTTAAATATCTTTCTTCCTTATCAATACTGAAATCGCCCTAATTCCATTTAAACAAGTCATAACTCCACTTAACTCTTTCAATTATGGACCTTCTCATAACTATGAAATATTCTTTTATTAAAAAAAATAGTTTATTTTACAAACGCTCTTAGACTACTCATTTATTATACATCTTAACTTCCAGTTTTATTATTAACTAGCTGAATACCCGTGCTTCGCAACGTGAAAGATTAAAACCCAAACTGAATAATGCTTAATTCGAGTTGTGTAGAAATAAAAATTTGAAGAATTAGAACTATAAATAAGACCGAAATGTATATAGGTAGTAACCGCCTCAGGTAGTAGCACTCTGCATTGTTAGGGTGCA
>JAGFPH010003765.1:55707-70498 GCA_018207615.1 Philaenus spumarius
CTAATTATTAAGCTCTCTTTCTAAAAAACATTTGTAATATAAATTAAGTTAAATTCAAAAATAAAAATGCTCTCTTTCTAAAATTGACTTATGGTCCCATTCTATATTATTTTATACTTTGGGAAGTTGGAGATCTTACAACACGCATACATAAAGGAAAGAATTAGTTAAAAGATTGAAGGGTGAGAAGAAGAAACATTGTTGAAGAGGGAGTAAGATGAATGTAGTGAACTAGATAGACATGCTTGCATCAACCTTAATAAAGTAAAGTTCAGTTTGAGTACATCTCTACAAAAATACAAACTTTATACTTAAATGAAACTAGAAACTTTAGCATTAAATTAAAGGTACCACATATTGAACATTTGTATAAGTTCCACAAGAAAACTACCTAGTAGTGGTAAAATATTAAATACACCTTCAGACTTCGGTGAGTTGACTCCATTTGTTTTGTTTTTTTTTTACATCAAACCTTCATTTATTATTTGTCAAATTGAAGCTTCCAAATTATTAACTCCTTCAGTTATACAGCAACCCAGGACATTATTTAGTTAAACACCGTATTTTAGATTAGACCTGAGTTCAAAATTTGTTAACCCTCAAAGTGGCAGACTGCAGTCTCTTGGGCGCAAATGCAACCCGCTCGAACCTTAGTGAGAATTTGCATAATCGATAATTTAATCCACTTAAAATCATCCAATCGTAATAAAACCGGTACCGTTGGAAAGGTAATGAATTAAACTATAATTTTTGTATTTACAACATTTTAGTACGCAAATCAGCTGTGATTCACGCGTCAATGAACTGATACTGTCAGTATGCGTATACTGTCAAGACTTTGTCTCATTTTCAACGGTCTGCAACTCCTCACAGAAGTCATTTATGAAGAAGATCGTAACAGCTTTGAATTCAGCAGACGATTCTCTTTAAAATGGTGTCTTCAAATCACATGTTACTTTGAAAACAGCTGTTCTTCAGGATTTACGGTGAAAGCTTGTAATTGGTCATAGATTTGACAGGTCATAAAGCCTGTTTAGAATCTATTCTTACAGTCTTATTCGATATATCCCTAAAATGTACAATATATGGTTTTAAAAAGAAAACTTCCCAGTTTTTATCTATGTCCAATTCAATACATTTTTTAGATTTCTCTTGTAACATTTTAACCCAGTTGGGATATGATATTAATATTAATATAAGGAACTAAAGGGTCCTGGTTGAATCTAGAAGTAGAAAATAAGAGAGGCTATTTATATAACCTCAAAATTTTCATTTTGATAAAACATATTAAATAGAAACAAATTAAATTCAGGGAGTCTTATATAATAAATAATTAACGATAAATACACTTTTTATAACTAATTAAAACTAATTATAGTAAAACTTACCTTTTAAATCATACAAACCAAATTTACTTATATAAATAGGCAAAGCCTATGTGACATGAAAACGTCCGTAATTAGAATTGTTTTAGCGTATAGTTTTGTTAATGCAGTATGTAAGTTGTAATAATAATTAAATGTAAATAAGAAATGTATGTTTTATTGAATAGTACGTTATAAAATTAAAAGGTGATTATAAACGAAATAGTTTAATCAAATGAGAACTATGATACCCATAGACAAATGCAGTGTGTTAAAAAACAAAAGGAACAGCTGTTTTCAAATTGCGATCGGTACTAAGATGTCTATCATGTTGAATTATATTATATAAAAACTTGTAAAAGCAAACAATTATTATGAATTTCGGACAAAGTGAATAGAATAAAGTGCGAAATGTACATATAAGCAGTGTATAAACAATAAAATATTCGGAATTAATTAACAGAACAAAACATTTTAAAATATTTTGGCGTACGTGACCAACCCAGACTGCCACTTTGTAAAGAAGTATGAAAAACGAACGTTAACGGTACTCAGCAAGGCATTACCTTACGCTAAGCGGTAATTGTTGAACTATAATTTGGTACTTGGGTTTTGAGATCCCACATTGTAAAGTTGTATTTCAGAAGTCCTAATTAATATATAAGAAGAATAGAGAAATATTTAAATAAAACAAAAGGAAGATAGAAGCAGTTAATAAAACAATAAGTATTACTATCAAGAAGTATATCAAATCAACTAGTATAGTATAGAACTATTTGAACTTCCTACAAGGTAATATCAAACCAATTTCATTAGCCTACCATTGAAAAACAGTGATCACCATTTTGCAAACAGTTATACAATTCTATTCTCCAAATTAAAATCAATTCATATAAAGAACTAAAAAACTATTTATCCATAATTTGTAAAACTCATTAGCATATAAATATATTTCATTCTGTTTAGTCATAAGTTTGTATATACATATGTCTCTGATTCATTAGTCTAAGCTTAAATTTAAGAAACTATAGTTAATAAGTGTCCACCTTTTGTTATTAGTTAAGCATTTTATTTGTTTTATTGGAATTTTACATTTTATTTCTTCCAATGAAGTCCAATCATAATCTAAAAGATGTTATAAACAGCTAGCCGGCCTAAGGAATTGAAAAGCATGAACCCGAGATTGTAATAGGCTATTGACCGATTTGTTGTTAATAATAAACTAATTAGTAGTTCTGTGAACAGTAGACCTCGCTCGTTGAAATAACAAATGTGGTTTTGAGCTTAGGTTAAAAATAGTGAGCCAGTAAGGAAGTAAGCAGAAGGTTTAGCCAGTGAAACATTATTTTGCAATTCCCGCGATTCCGGGGTTTCTAGTTCTCGTTTTTTTTTTCTTTTCTTGAGCTTTAACTACTAAAGATTATTTTTTAGGGGGCATTGCGTTTTATAATAGGTTAATAATGCGTAGGGTAGCTACAAATATCGTGTTATTGAGGGAAAACATATAATTAAATATTTACATACTTAAATAACTAAAACTTAGCAATGTATTTACAGTTCCATATCATATTCCAATATTAGAAATAATGAAAACAAACAATGTTAAAGCGTCGTGATAGTGATCTCAACCCATGTACCAACACTTCCCACGCTGCCCAACGGTCATTTTTTGTATATCCTTTACCGCCTCGAGGTTTCATTTGTTTCATCTCATGTTGTAATTCAAGTAAAGCTAAGTCAAATACTTTTATAAAATAATAATTTACAAGTATACAGTTCAATTCTTTGATTTATTCTCTACACTTTCTTATAATAATATGTCAATTTTGGGCAAAGGATATATTCCTAAATTACTATTCAAAACAGGCCTAGTTTTGTTAGCAGTCTTGTAGTAGGAACATAAAAACTGGTGTTTTCAAAATAAGAAATTTGAAATTGATAAATATTTTTATACAGTTCTATTTAGAACTAAATTACGAAACTTTTTTACATTTATAAAAAAAATTACAAAAAATGTTTACTACTTTTTATGTCGGCGTAAAGTTGAACTTTTTCCTTTCGTTACTGAACATGCTTGTCTCTTGAGCTAATAACTTTGTTAATTTTACTTCAATAATTTTTTTTACTGGCATATATAAATTCTATGACCCTTTACCTACGAAAAAGCTATGGAAACTTTTGAATTGGTTTAGAATAAACGTATAAAAACATGGTTAAAATACAAAAACTTGGACGATTTTTAACAAATTTGAAGTGTACGGCCATTTTGTGAGCTTACCGTTAGAGATACGGAAAAAGTCAAGAATACAATTTTGTTGAAAATCTAATTTGCTACCAGCAAAATGCTATTAGTTTTAAAATTGGACTTACGGTTAAGCCACAAGCTGGCTTTGGAAAAAAGCTTACACTGAGAGAAACGGTCTGGCCGCCATTTTTATTTTATTTAACAGGTTAAAAATGAAAAATGGAAAAAACCGTATATATACATAGGAACAAGGAACATTCATGCAAAAAAATCGGTCAAGGCGTTTGGCCGTAATCGTGAGACAGACACACAGACGAAATGCCGAACGGTCGAGTTAAAACGGAGACCTCGCTTCGCTCAGTCAATAAACCTTTTGTAAACAAACCCATTCCATTGTGTGTCTCTGTTTATTTTATAGCCGACGGTAAATGCGTGTATACCTATTTATATGATATAAGTAAGATTATAACAATTTGATACACGATGAGATGCATATTAAACAAATTAACTTGTAATTGTTTTAAATACTTAGAGTACATAAAAGTGAAGTGTACCATTAACACTACTTAACAGTAAGATAGAACTAATAGGCCTACCTTAAGATGGTCGGGATCTTTATTCTTGTGACAGTTGGAGCTGCAAACATGGCCACAGTCGAGTCTGTCAATACAAGGATGTGGACATATTTCCACTTCTTTCAAGTAACATAGTTTATCCACTTCATGTTTACAAAGTGGAATCGTATATTTCACAATAGTTTTACATTCAAACTGTCTAGCATCCTGACAACAATCCATGATTCCAGAATGCCCGCAAGGAAGCTCTCGGTCCACCAACTCTTTACATTTATACTTTGTAGCGTCAAAATAACATTTCAGAGATTTGACATGCCCACACTTTAAAATCCTCTCTGTCAGTTCTTTACATTTAATAGTAGGCGGCGGATCCTCGTAGCGGTAGATTTCATAATCGTGGCAGTACATTTCATAATCGTGACCACAAACTAGAAGTGTTTTAACAACTTCTTCACATTTAAAATCTTGGATATTTTGGTGGCAAGGTAAATCGATTTCATGGCTGCAGGATAACTTGCGCTTCACAATAATTTTACAAAGATTACATATTTCCCAGCATAACTTTTTACATTTATAATTGTGTTCAGCAAATTCACAGTTTTCCCTGAAAATCAAAGAAATTTAACACTGTAAACAAATAGCAAAATAACAATAGGTACTATGAATTATTTTTGAATTTTTTTAACAAAACATTTGTTTTACTCCTAATTTTTAAGATGATTTAAAAACCACTACAACTGTGAAACAGTGTGTTAACCTTTTAAAAAATTGTCAATACAAATGTAAATCAGATGCACTTTTCAGTACAATGCCATCGTTTTTCAGACCTAAAGGCACACAGAATCCAGGCTGCTGTAACAGGTAAAAAGTTGGGAAAACCAAACCAGGCTGTGATTGGTAGATGTCACACAACCTGTTGCATAGAAAGGTCACTTCCTTTTTGTCCGCAGTGTATGAAGTTTTTTTAACTCTTACAGATGTTTGACTGCTCAATTGAGCAGTCATAGCGCTTGGCTTTGGACTACTCGATTGACAACGCTACTTTGTATTGAATATTTCACCCGCTATAAATCATCCAATCACAAAAAAACAAAAAACGTTGGAAAGGAAACGATTTAAACTTTAATTTTTGTATTTACACATTTTTTCTAAAACATATTCACATACGTAATCATCGTTTTAAAATTGTAGCCTAGTTTTCTGAAGACCTAATATCGCGCGAATAAAACCCAAAGAAATGACGCAACTTTGTCACTTGTCTCAAGCTCAACAGAAATATTTTGACAATAATATAAAGATACCATCAGACATTGGATTCATCAAGATTTTAACTTTCTAAAACTGCATTCCAATCAGACGTCACGCTTATAGTTTCGAAAATATAAAGGTTTTTGAAAACCCTTGTAATTGGACAGTTTTCAACCAATGAAACAGCAGATTTAACATTCGAGTTATCGCTTACAATTGGTTGTATTTCTATTTATATCTTCATATCGTTTTGTAGGGAAAACTAGATTTTACTGGTTAGATGTTATTCATACAGCAATGAGAAATACAGACTTCCGTAGAATTCAAACCATCGCAAATTGAGAGCGCAAAGCAAATCTGTTCCCACGCTGATCCCAGCGGTCATTTTGTATTGCCTTTATCCGCGCGAACTTTGGACAGTTTATTCTAATTTTGTGGAACAAGTAATACAATGAGAATTTTACAAGTATACAGATAAATTCCATGATTTATTCTCTACACATTCCTAAAATATTTCATTTTCGGGCAAAGGATATATTCCTAAATTACTATTCAAACTAGGCCTAGTTTTGTTAGCAGTTTTGTACTAGGAACATAAAAACTGGTGTTTTCAAAATAAGAAATTGAAATTGATAAATATTTTCATACAGTCCTATTTAAAACTAAATTACGAAACTTTTTTCATCTTGAAAAAAATTTAGAAAATATTTTTACTACTTTTTATGTAGGCCTAAAGTTGAACATTTTCCATTTGTTACTGAACATTTTTTGTTTCTTGAGCTTTGTAAATTTTACATCAATTATTTTTGTTTACATTCTTTACTGGCATATGTAAATCTTTCTCTACAGAAAAGATATAAGGAACACTTTTGGATTGGTTTAAAATTACCATATTTGGCGAATTTTTGAAAACATGCTTGCACACACACTGAAATGGTTTGGTGTTGCAAAAAAAATTAGCATGAACAGATCAAGGGTTAAAGGATTTCATCATTAGGATCTAGGTAGAAAACTTTTAAAGAAATTTGTTGTGTTTTTAAATATATACAGGAGCTCTCATTAATTTGTTTCTCTGCAACAGTTGATTGTATTGCAATGAAATAGACATAATTATAAACCATTATTATCTGTGTATGTTTCAATAAACCATGATACTGTCGAATGGAGTTGTAAAAGGGCTTTATTTAGATTAAAATTATGCTTATAAAATTTTATACCGTTGTGACAGGTACCCCTCAACTCATAAATAATCATAAGTAATAAGTAAAGATATTAAATATAAAAGGGTCCACTATCAGCGGACATAGTATAGGCTGGCTAAAGGTACATTGCTGAGAAGACGATTCCTAGTTAACTAAGGGAGGGGGACGCTAGAGAAAAGCATCGAGAGATGCATCAGTTAGTCTGGGAGTGAACGCGTCCGCGTTTAGACTCAATAATAAACGATTGATCTTGCTTTGGCCTCATGGCGTAATGTTAGTTTTAGGATAGGAACCAACAGAGTAGTCGTTGTACTTAATGGTTCAATAAAGGTTTTTTAATCGACCATGAGTTTACCGCTTCTTTAACGAACCTTCTCGCCACCACCCATCCTGACAACGCACGTACGTCCGCAAGAGGACAGAAGGCACAGCCCGACCAGGGAAAACGCCATCGCTGGAGGAGCCGGACGCAGGGGAGCCGGACTGGCAGCGAGGGTCCGTTACAACTGGTGTCAGAAGAGGGATTCTTCAAGGAAAAAAAAGGTAAAACTTCATGGTCTAAAAATTTTTTTTAATAATTTTAACTAAGTAACAGATTTTTTTTGAAAAGTTTTAAATTTATGTAATTAATCGAACAAATTTTTCTTTAATGATGTTTGAATAAACACAGAAATTAATTATTAATAAATATAAAGTTATTAATAAAAATACAGAAAATCATGCATGATAGGCTAGAAAATTTTTACTAACGTAAACGATATGCGATAGTTAACTACGCATAAAGGAAAGGCATAGTATTTGGGGCAGCTAATGCTAAACCAAATCGCTACTGGACAAATCCTAAAGTTTACGGGAGTAAAGGTTTTGCGTAATTTAAGATATGAAATGTGTTTCGCGGAAATATGCCGAGCAATATTGGGAACACGCGTCACTGATGACAATAAAAAAAAGGTTTATGTGAAATAATTATTATTTATAAAATTAATAAATAAGTTTTAAAATAAATAAATTTAATAAATTGATACAATACTAAATTACAATGGCGGACCAAATACCAATAGACGGTGAAGAATATTCGGTACAGGGGGCGTTTGATTTACTAAACCAAAGGTGGAGGCAGACGACGGAAATAAATGAAACGTTAAGGGGGGAATTAAGGCAAGCAGTAACATTCAATGAAACTTTACAAGAACGATTGGCTGCGGTAGAAAGTAATGAAACGGAGGTATCTAGGTTAGTAAATGAAACGGTACACTTGTCAGATGTACATTTAGAGCTAGTGTCAGGGTTACCAAATTTCACGGGGGATAAACCGGGAGAATCGATTACAGACTTTTTGCAAAAGATAGAAAATGCCGCAGACATTAGTAACTGGGACATTACACGAAGAATGAAAATTTTAAAATTTAAATTGCTAGGTACAGCGTTGGAATTTGTTCAGAATGATGAGGGATGTAAAAATGCGACGACGTTTCGCGAATTAGCAGGGGCACTGATGGGTAAATTCTCAACGACTCCAGATTTGTATTATAGGGATCAGTTAGATCTGTTGGTTCAAAAGAAGTACGAGACAGTAAATGATTTTGGAAATAGGGTAAAGAAATTGAATAATAGGTTAATGTACGAGAAACAAAAAAATAATGAAAAAGTTACCAAATATACGGAAAAAAAGGCCGATTTAAGGGGTATGTCAGTATTTCTAAAAGGATTAAGAGGGGAAATTGCAGATTTGACTAAAGGGAAAAATCCAACGTCTTTTGAGGAAGCTATAGACATTGCTACAGAAATGGAAGAATTAAAACAATACGTAAGGGACAAAGGGGTAGAAGTAAAACTGGTAGCAAATGAATCAAATAATAATAATAAGGGTGTTAATAAATTTTGCAACAACTGTAATAGGCAGGGACATACGTATAACGAGTGTAGATTTGTGAGACAGAATTATAGAGGTTTTGGAACACCGAGAGGATATCAAGGTGCACGACAGGCGCCGCGGTTTTCACCACCACAATCGCAACAACAATATAGGCACCCCAACGCAAATCAGCAAAGTAATATACACTACAGGGGAAATTCGTTTAGGGGAAATGGAAATTTCAGGGGACAATATTCACAGAGTCAACCACAGAACTTCAATAACGGATTTAGTAACAGTTTTAATAACGGAAGATTTCAAAACAGGGGATTTAATTTTTCACGAGGAAATTATCACAACACAGGAAATAGGGGTTTTACTCAACGAACGGACAACAGAATAGGCCACCATTTCTGGCAAACGGGGGCGACCAGGCTAGCGGAAACAATGTTTTAAACTCAAATGGGGTGGGGCAAAGCGCCGTCACTCACTCCAACCAGCAATAAATAATTTTAAGGGATCGGCGCACAAGATGGTACCAATAAATAGGATGGAAGGGATTTACAAAAACAATGATGTGTCAATTTTAGCAAAAATTAACGGCAAATGGGGTAGAGCTTTGATAGATACGGGAGCAGAAATAAGCCTTCTAAACCAAGATGTAGCTACGAACATTTTAAGAAATGATGAAATTATAGAAGCAGGGGTGACTGGAAATATTTTGGATATCTTAGGTACACAAATGACAGAAGTTTTTTTATAATGAAAACGATTTTATTAAAGTTAAATTTCACATATGTAAATTACCACTGGAATATGCTGCAATTTTAGGAAATGATATTTTAAGGACTAACAAAGTAATAATTGACTTAAATGAAAATACAGTTACAATGAATAAAAACAAAGTAATAATGATGGGATTTGGGAAAATGGAAATTAACTTGCCAATAATCACAAACGACCAAAATATTAAAGCACATAAAATTGTTAAGGATAACTCTTCTAAATTACAAAAATTTCAAGGGAAAATTAAATTAAATTTTAGGCAAAACAATAAAACTAAATCTAAATTACAAAACGGCACTAAACCATCAAAAGATGAAATTTTAAAAGGTCAGAACGAACATTTGGAATATATTCGAAATGAACACGAAAATTTAGGCAAATCAAAAGAAGAAAAACGTGAATATAATTTATTTTGTAAAACAGATACACGGATACCAGCACTAAGTGAAGTAATGGTTAAATTTACAATTAGAGGATCCAAGAATAAAAATTTTGCTAATCCTAAAAATACTACAGAAATATTAAATCAAGACGCAATAATAGAACAAATTGAAAACCCGCCATTTAATATTTTGTGCGCCAGGACTTTAATAAATTTACAAAAATCTAGGACGTGTTTTGCAAGAATTTTAAATATATCAGAAAACGAGATAAACTTAAAAAAGGGAACTTTACTAGCCAAATTAGACACAGAAATAGTAACAACGGAGGGGTCATGTAAAGTAAATATGATTTCAGAACAAAATTATAAGGGTTGTGAGTATGGAACTTCACAATTAGTCTGATATTGAAAGGAAGTTACAACATTTACCAGAGAAAGAAAAATTAGAATTTTCAAACATGTTATTTTACTATAAAGATGTATAAGATGTATAAGATCTATAAGATGTATTTAACAATGAGAATAAACAATTGTCCGCTATTAAAAATGTAGAATACCGTATCGACACAGGGTCAGCCAAACCAATTTATGTACCACCACATAGGATTCCGTATGCGCAAAGAAGTGTAGTTAGGGAATTAGTTGACGATCAATTGAAAAAGGGTATAATAGAGCATAGTTACAGCCCTTGGAACAGCCCTCTAGTTTTGGTAAAGAAAAAATCGTTGAATGGGGAGGTTAAGTACCGTTTTTGTGTGGATTACAGGAAAATAAATGAAGTAATAACACCGGATGTACATCCTTTGCCTAGAATAAGTGAGACAATAGATTTATTAGGCGGTTCCAAGTATTTTTCAGTAATTGACATGCAGGCAAATTAATTTAACAAAAGATAGCCAAGAAAAAACTGCGTTTTCTACGTCTTGGGGTCATTTTCACTATCGAAGACTTCCATTCGGCCTTAAGATCGGACCAAGTGCTTTCACACGAATTATGAATAATATATTAATAGGTCTCAGAAATGAAATCTGTCTGCTTTATCTCGATGATTTAATTTGCTTTAGCAAAACCATGACAGAACACATAAATTCATTATAAATAAGATTTTTGCCAGGTTTAAGGAATCAAATTTAACAGTAAATTTAGAAAAATGTAAATTTGGAGTACAGGAAGTAAACTATTTAGGATTCTTATTAAATGAAGCCGGCATAAGGCCAGACGAAAAGAAAGTAGAGGCGGTAAAACACTTTCCTATACCACAAACAGTTAGGAATGTACGGCATTTTCTCGGCTTGGCAGGGTTTTATAGAAGCCACATAAAGGATTTTTCAAAAATTGCAAGACCATTATTTGATTTAACTAAAGATGGTGTAAAGTTTAAATGGACTACTGACTGTCAGACAGCATTTGAAACATTGAGAGATAAATTAATTACAGCACCAATACTTAAATATCCAGATTTTACTAAAGAGTTTATTTTAGCAACAGATGCATCAAAGGAAGGGTTAGGATGTGTTTTATCTCAGGAAATCGATGGCAAAGTTCACCCGATTGCTTTTGCTAGTAGAGCGTTACATAATGCTGAGAAAAATTATGACGCGTCTACTCTGGAGATGTGTGGGGTTGTATGGAGTTGTAAACTTTTTAGGCCATATTTGTTAGGGAGAAAATTTAAAATCATAACAGATCACAAAGCATTATGCTATTTAACATCTTTGAAGGACCCAACAAGCAGAATTTTACGATGGAGTTTAAAATTGTCAGAATTTGATTATACAATAGTACATAGACCTGGAAAATTACATACTAATGCAGATGCTTTAAGTAGGAATGTAGGGCTAACTAACGTAAATTTAGTACAGAAAGAATTTTTGCCAATAATAGGCTTAGATGAAATTAGGAAAGCACAAATAAAAGACGAGGAATGTCAAATTTTAAAATCACGTAAAAATTATAAAACAAGCCCAGAAAAAGTAATCTATTTTCAATCAGGAATAGAAAAATTAATCCTAATACCAAAATTATTAAGAAATAAAGTAATTGCATTACATCACGACCTAATTACGGCAGGGCATGCGGCGGTTAAGAAAACGTTGTGTAGAATAAAACAAAAATTTTATTGGCCTAATATGGAGGGTGACGTCACGAATTATGTCCGCGCTTGTAAGTCTTGCGCTCAGCGAGTTGATTACGGTAAATCAAAAGCACCTTTGGGTGACATTTTTACAGAACCGGACTTACCATATAAAGTAATAGCCATGGATATCGTGGGCCCTTTACCAATTAATAAAGATAAAAACAGATATATATTATCAGTAATAGACCATTTTACACGACATGCAACATTTATCCCAATAATAGAACAATCAGCAGAGGTCATAGCCAAAGAATTAATGTCAAAAATAATATGTCTTCACGGAATTCCAGAAATTATAATAACTGATAGGGGTTCAAATTTTACTTCTGAATTAATGCAAAACTTGTGTAAATTACTAGGTATTAAACGAATTTTGACAACACCATATCACGCAATGGCGAACGGACGTGCGGAACGAACACATAAAACAATATGTAAAATGTTATGTCATTTTGTAAATAATAATCAAGACAATTGGTCAGAAATTCTACCGTACGTAACTTTAGCATACAATACTCAGGTACATGAAACAACAAATTATACACCTTTTGAATTACTCTATGGACGTAAAGCTAGTATACCGTTAGAATCAACATTGAAAATTACTGAAGACACTTTTATTTATGACAATTATATAGAAAACGTTAGATCACATTTAAGCGAGGCATATGGTAAAATGAAATTATATCAATCAAACCAATTTGACAAACAAAGAAAAAATTATAACAAAAATACTAAACAAAATCAATACTCAGTGGGACAATACGTGTATTTATATACGCCTGCATTGAAACGACACAGGGTAAAAAAATTAACTAAACTTTGGCGTGGGCCATTTGTAATTCTGAAAGTTCTGTCAAAATTTAATAAAATGTTAAAGGTCAGAAATCGTGAAGTATTGGTTCATGTAAACAGAGTTAAACCATGTTTGGAAGTAAGCAATGGCAAATTGCAACCAAAAAGTAAGAAAACTAGGGAAAATAGGCGGTTAAAAAACACTACAAGCAACGCTCTAGGACAAAATTTAGGAATAGGGACCTTAACAACAGATACCACGGGTACAACAGCTACGAACGCCACTAATGATGTAACTATACCTGATATTCATGCAGCCAGTACAAGTGCCATAGTACCAGCACTCATACAACCGCAAGGTAGGCCAATTCGTATAAAAAAGAAGCCATCTCGTTTTCAAAGTTATGATTTATCGTAAAAAGACAAAGACAGAAAAAAATTACATAATAATATGTTCATTAATAAGAATATAAAAAAGTAGAGTTAATGAGTGACAGAAGTGCAACTACAATGTATCATGGTGAATAGGTAACTATATGGGACCTGAATTACCTAATGGAACACCCTTTATATGAACACAACACTGTAGGGATTCGTTTAAATTGTAATTATAAGAGAAAAATTAAAATGTTAACAGTAATGAGGTAACATGGAATGATAATAATAATTAATTAAAATTACTTAAAGCTTCAAAAAGAATTAAAATAAATACAAAGTTTTTGTTAGGCTAAATGTTTCAATGCATTCAATCAGAACATAACATAGGCAGAGCTAGATTGACTCGCGGAGCGACGGATGTTATCAAGTTACTTTGCTGACTGCGTAAACAAACAGTCGACTACGAAGACCTTGATGCAAGTTTGTAACGCTGTTTAATTTATCATGGGACAGGAACAAAAACTTAAGAATAAATTGATTTTAAAGTACTTTATACATTAAATAAAAACAAAATACAATTAGATAATGTTATTAAACATCATTAGGCATCGTGTAAAATTATTTTAAGTAAAAATATTCTTTTTTTTCCAATAATTAAAAATAAATAACGTTTTTGGGAAATATAAAATATTACTAACCTTGAAAAATCAACGATGAGCATTGCTGCTGGGACTTTGCATAGCTTGAATTGTCATGTAGGGTTCAAAATTGAATTAAGTAGGTTTGGAACACATACTTATATGACAAAGTAAAGGTGTAAATTTTCCTGACGGCATAAGTGTCTCAAAAAGGTGATCAGAAGGACACATAGGGTTGTAGACTAGAAGAGTCTTTAGGAAGGTTATTTTTAATAAGGGTTAAGGGTAGAATAATGATTAAATTTTTATCTATTAAATAAATAAAGTTTTTTTTTGTACTATTACAAACTTCAATAAAAGTTAAAAGTAATTCATAAATGTTTTTAAGGAAATGTTTTAATGAAAAATAATTTTTTTTTGGTTTTATAAACATTTGTAGTTAAGAAACTAAAGGATTTGTATGCTGTGTTAAACTAAAAGGGTGATTCATAAAATTTGACTTTCATGCATAAACAAAGGAATTCAGAATAGTTAATAAATATTGGAGTTCAAATGGATATAGTTTTTAAATATTGAAAGGTTTTGTATATTAAGTATGACATAACAGAATAATGAAGGAAAATAATAAAATGAGGTCAATAAATATTGAAGAAAGGCTATTTTTTTTTTGTATGCACTTAGAGAAAAATTTTGGAAATGAAGAAAATGTTAAGTTTTTAATCGACGAGAATTGAAAAATATCTCTATATATAAAAGGCAAAGCCCTCACTCACTCATCATCACTAATTCTCCCACTTCCCATGAAACTAGAGAGATGAAATTTGGCATGTGTATACATTGTGATGTAAATAGGAAAACTAAAGAAATTTTATTTTGATATTCAAATTTTTAGGGGTAGTTTTGGGGGTTTAGGGGTAGTTTTGACTGATCACAGTTTCTCAAAAACCATACCACCTAGGAACTTGAAATTTGGTACATGTATTTGCTATACGGGCTAGAAGCAAATTAAGAAAGGATTTTAAAATATTTGTCCTGTAAGGGTTGAAACAACCCCTAAAACAAAAAATATTGTTTCTTATATATCACAAAAACCTTACCACCTAGGAACTTGAAATTTGGTACTCATACTGCTCATAGGGACTAGAGGCGCACTAAGAAAGGATTTTAAAATATTTGGCCTTTAAGG
>JAGFPH010003765.1:71638-88388 GCA_018207615.1 Philaenus spumarius
CATTAATTGAAAAATAAGATACGGTTAACTCTTTATCGTAATAAGTGCTGATATTCACAAATAAGTTAAGATGCAAAAACATAAGAAAGGATATTAAGGTTTGGATAGATCTCACCAAATTATTAGTTCTCCTTCTGGGATATTGGATCGAGTAATTGTTTAAAAAAAAAAAAAAATAAAAAATAATAGCACTACACTTTGGTTATTTTTTGAATAAGGTTTAACGTAGAACAATTACTGGATGAAATATTAGTAAAATCAGGATATTGTCTTTCGACTTTCATCAGCTAAACTGCACTGGACTATAGCTAACTTTATACTGTAACAATGCTTCTTTTAACCTTTCAACGTGTGACTTTTATGAAAGAAACTCCCCGGCTGCTGGACTTTTTTAAGCTTTCAGGAGTTATGAAACATGTTTGTATAAAAACGTTACTAACTTATTTTTTGGAATATTTTAATAATTCTTTTACTAAATTAAACAGCAGATTACATTATTTTTGGTAATATCAATAACACATGCGTTTACTTGTGATAACATATTTACATACCAGTCAAAAGTTAGTTTTAGTTGGTAGTCTTATCACAAAACACAAATCTAAGAAAACACTAATAAAACCAATATAAAATATTCAAAACATGATTTCCGAACGTAATCAATCAACTAACAAACATAAAAACACTACAATTGATCAATTGTAAACAAAAACGTAGTAAACACAATGTCACAAACTTGTATGGTAAAACAGCTGTTATACTGCTGAACTAATTTCGTCAAGAAATTCAACAGAATTATCGTATGTCTTTTTTTTAAATCAGCCAATAGTTATGCTACAATATCTACAATTATACTACATTATGCTGCAATATAAATCGCTTCGAGATAGTTTCAAGTTTAGCCGCTAGATGGAAGAATCTGATGTAATTTTCCTGAGCGTATGTTATACGTCAAAACACGCCAAGGCAAAAATAATCCCGGCGTATCACGTACGGCAAAACACGTTGAAGGGTTAAAGCCCTTCCCTGGTCTTCAGGAAATAGATCATAATGCCTTATTAAACTTGATGTCTTCTGGGGTTGAGATTTGTAAGTGTAATTAGGTGTTGGGGAGCTGTTAAGTGTTATTTGTTGAAATTATGTCTTTATTTTGTGAAAATAATTTGTTTTGAAGAACAGAAATGTTATAAAAAACTTTAAAGGTGTGAGAAAATGAAGTTAATTAAATAAATTTAACGAAAACACTTAAATAACTCCTTTTTTACTGTTAACATTTTATCATCTAAACTTTATATATCTCTTAATCTAGGCATGCTATTGAAATTCGTAACAAATTCATGTGAGCCAATCACAGCGTACGTGGGAGGAGCTTACGTAGTAGGATGCTGTGGTTGCATTGAAACTTGTTTTATATTTATACTGACGTAACGGTGCTTATTTATGTTTTCGCAAAATACTTTTTATATGTAAAAAGGTTGGTTCCTTCTAAAGGCCATGTTTAATTTTCTATTTAAAATGTATTTTTCTCGTATTTAAATTTCTTATGCCGTCTTCCCTTGATTATATAACCGGCTCGGCCTACTGAAGTCTTGATTTTAAATGTTAATATTCGTCAAATGGTTTCGTATTGGGATGATATTTTAATTTTAGTGGATGGATATATTAATTTTGAAACTTTTTGATGTGGGAACTATTTGTCAAAAAGGTCGGGAAGTATTTTTAATTAAATGCAATAGGTCCGAAAGTCGTGATTTGGCATCTTTTTACGTCTTGTTCAGCGTTGCGAATAATTGCTACTATGTGGCGGGCGTGTCGTCTTGATTGAATGAATGACTTTTCTGACATTTGTTTACTATCTATCCCATTCTCACACTTATTTACATTTTGGTTGAATTATTTACAATTAGGTGAATATTGTTATATACTTTTAAATTAATGTAAATATTTTATAAGTTTCCTATATAGACAATTTATACAGGATGGGTGACAAGTCAGAACGGCTTAATATTTCATATATAAGGAAAGTTTGAAGGTAGACGTGATTGAGGAACCTACTCTCAGTAAAAATAAAATTTCATTAAGAAGTCAAAAATTTGGTCCACCATCTTGGATCCGCCATTTTGAATGTAACTTTTTTTTAAATAGGAAAGTTGTCATTGATGCATCATTTCAATATAACATTTTAAGACAAAATCAATGGTGAAAACCGCACATCCATATCTCAAACCGTTCTGAAGATATTTCCATTTATTTACATTGAATCATAACATTTAATGTAAAAATGAATTAAAGTACATTAAACTTTTTACCTATAAAATTTTAATGTTCAATAAAATTAAACATTTTCAAACAGTCAAATCATAAAGTATTAATTTAATGTACAATTTTAACAATAATAATAATGATATGATTATTAAATTAATAATCTTGACGATTTTGCGACCCCTTCAATTTTACAATGGTATTTTATTTGTAACAGAAAACGCACAAACCTCGTGCACGTAGTTATTCCAATTAACTGCCATAGACTTGTTCATTCCTAATTGTTTCTCGCACCATTTCACTGATGTTATTTCTTCTGATCAACAATAAAAAACTGAAGAAATTTTAGTGAGTAATAATTTACTGTTCTGGAACCAAGTCCCAACACGGAGATTATTTTGTTTTCTTCATGATTTGGCGTTACATTTCCAAAGTGGTTGACGTCCTAAAGACACATTTCATGTCCGTTTTCACATTGTTTATTAGTTGGCAATAAACTTTTATCTTGTAAAAAATACATAGTCTCTTCCTCGGCTTTAGGTGCATCCCAAATCAAAACACTATCGCTCGTAATTAAAACTGGACAGTGTAGTGAACAAAAAAGCAATTACTAACAACACAACAATGAGAGCCTGAACGACCGCATTATTACGAAAAAAGCGATAACCGAGATAACGGAAGTATGAGTGACATATTTGTCATAACCTGACCCGACTACACCACTTCTGTCCGATCTATAATTTTTAAAACGTGTTAATCTAAAAAATAAAAGAATAAATGGTTAAATAAATCGGTAAAGTTAAATTTCATGATGTTATGTTTTAATTGCAAGTAGGCTTATTTCAAACGAATGATACATCTAAATTTATAAAATAAAGAAAGAAATCATTTTAGAAATTCTTCATGAAAACGCTTCCGGAAAATGTAACTGTCCATTTCATATTGTTTGCGGTATCGTTCTTTTGATTTTGTGTCGATGGCCGAATGCCTCTCTTTCGACAATCAAGATTTAACATGGCGTTCCGATTTATACTCGTAAATAGGGGGTCCAACTAGTCTTATACAAAGGAATTCGCACACTGTTTTTACGCGCTAAGAACATCTTGGGGTGATAGTGCAAACTACGATTAAGCCAAACTATTGTCAGCATAATATTTGTAAAAAATCAAAACGAGTGCCGTCTGACCACCCTGCAGCGGACCAGCTTTACCAGTAAATTAACAAAAACCAGTAAAGAGATTTGAGTTGTGAAATAAACTTTCTTTCAGAAATTAAATAAGTAATTATTTTTGCTACTAATGCTACGTGAATAATAATCTACATTCAAATCTGCTTCACAGAAAACTTTATAATAGCTTGTAAAAAAGAAGCGGTGTCCAGAAAAGTACCGGTATATCGGATATATTCTTGTGAAGGAGTAGGATTAAAAAGAATTCGGTTAAGAGTGATTCAACTTTAGTTATCCCTCATATTTCCAACATTACACACATGCTATAATATGGCGCTTACAGGCTTTAGCTTTAACGGCCTGTATGAGTACAATTTTAATTTAAGAAGTCTGAAACAACTTTAGGCTTTTATATGTTACAGATTTGGGGAGTTTTTATTAATCATGTCTTCTTATTATTATTAGGTAGAAAAAAAACTGCCTACCTGTGACCACACTCAGCAGTTGCAATGCTATCAGAACCCCAATCCTTGTAAGGAAGCATGTTTAAAGTTGCTGGACTGCGGTCATCGTTGTTTCAAGCAATGCTGGGAAGATTGTTCGTCCGAGGATTGTCAAGAGATTGTTAATAGACATAATGTGTTGACAGATTGCGGCCACAACAATATTGCATTATCTTGTTCTATATTCAAAAAATATTCTCAAGACGATTCCTCACTTTTACAAAAAACTAAGAGTTTTTCCACTATCAACTTGGAATCGTGTAAGTACCTCAGTATTGGTTGGTTTTAGAAGGTAATATCTTTATCAGTTGAGCGACACACAAGCAGAAATATATTGCTTATATTTTTACAGTGTTACCAAAATGAAAGTGATAATTTGTTTGAACACTTTGCTGTTAGAGGTGGGCCTAACTTATTACTCCTCTGTATTCGAATACAATGAATACTGCTACGTTGAAGTACTGATTAAAAGTACTGATTCCGCCTGCTTTGATTACTTTTTTCACGTACTGTATATTGCTGAACAAACCATTATTTTTGTAAACCATTACTCGAATGAAGTGATACTTTTAATAAGTAATAGTATTAATGTTCATAAAACAAGTTCAAATTCAAATGTACTGTAAAGCACTATATAAGGTTAAGTTATTTCGAATGTTACTGGATGCTATAAGGACACATTTTTGTGATAATTTGTACTAGTAAAAGATTGTCCATAAAAAGCAACACAACTTTTATTAATAATAGGCCCTACAAAAAAAAACCATAATTACTATGATTATAACAAACACAATACAGGTTACTTGTTATTAATAAAAATCACAATATTGTGGTGCGACCCTCGTCTAGTTCACCCCTGCGGTTCCCAAACGACGGTGCGGCAATACATGCATTGTCAGGATGGATTGTGGGTGAGAAGGTTCTTCAACAAGTTGATGAACGACAGTTTCACTTCAAACTTTGTTGTTTGTAGTAAACAATTGCCATTACTTAAGTCGATGTTTTAATTTTAGTAGTTAATTATTGCATTGTTTTACCCACCAGTGATTCAAAATAAATGTAAAGTGGGCATTCAGTATAGTATTAAGAAACACTTATTATAGTATTCTTATTTCAGGGATAACAGAAACTAAGGTGACGTCGTATTGTTTACAAAGGTTTTGTCAAGAATTATGTAACAAAAAACTACCTTGTGGACACACGTGTAATGGCCTCTGTGGAGACTGTATTCAAGGAAACATACACGTTCCTTGTACAGAGAAATGCAACAACAAACTTATTTGTGGTCACACGTAAGTAATTCATTCTGAAAATAGCATTTCGTAATCTCTTCATTGAACTTTGAACTGTAGGGAAATTCTCTTGACGACTTAGGTGCTTGTCTTTATTACCAAAACCACAAACAGCCAGAGTGGTTCTCTCTTTGTTTGTAATACTGACAGCCATGTAACAGAGATGTTATACGATGAAAATAGATTTATAATTTCCCATAGTGACTAAAGCATAGAGGTTTGGTCTAAACAAATAAAATGACGCAATATATATAATAATAAACATTTATAATTCTTGCATATATATAAATTCCTTTATGACGCAAAATAGTTACAGTAGAATCATTTTTTAATAAATAAAGAATAAAGAATAAGCAGACTATAAATAGGTAAAATAAAAAAGCAGACTTAATATATATTAATCAACGAGAATATATAACGTGTATGAACTGTATAAGAAGTTATTTTAACAAGTAGTGCGGTTGAGGTAAACGGTTAAGAAAGACAAATAAATGTTTGAATGAGGTTTAACAATTAAAAAAAACAGTCAAAAAACAAACACATGTACAAGAAGTCAGCGTATATAATAAGGCACGTCACAGTATCGACATATGTATCGAGATACAGGACTAATGAAAACTCCATCTATGATGAGCGTTGAAACAATTCCAATATAGAAGGCTTTGGTACTACTTGCCTACGTGCCAAACTGCACAGAAGAGAACGTCCCAGAACGAAAAAACATGGCGATTGAACTGCGTGTGTTATAGACGGCGAGTGCCGTAGAGTTTAGTAAAAAATGTAGTTTTCTCATCAGTACAAGGATAAATGTTGTATTAAAGTGAAGCAGAGGTGCTTCGGAGTTGCTGTAAACTTAGAAAGTGAAATCCATCGTAGAATTTCAATAATAAGTGAGTTTGAAAAATCTAGACATGTGATCAAACAAGTGCCGTCGATGAAATGAAAGTGTGTTAACTATATCGAGTAAATTCAGTGAAATCCTAGGTAAAAGTATAGAAACAACTGGTATCGTGAGTAAATATGGCCATTATTTTTAAGTTTAGAAGTCTGCATTTTTGAAATCTTGCAATCTTGAAATTCTTGCAATTTTTGAGAAACAACTTAACTTCAACTTTTTTCTATTGCATCATGCTTTTAAATAGGCTTAGGCCTAACTATAATTTGTAAAGATTGTATATGATTGATTTGTTTAATTCTTTGTAATGTTGATATATCTTGCTGTAAATAGTCATTTTTCAATTATGTCAGAGTAAACGTATAGTTGTCTAGCCATAATGTCTTGAATTTCTTTATTGAGCCACGCACATCCAATTAGCTTGTACTTTAGCAGCCAGGTACTCACCCCTGAGAAAGTTAAAATAATTCAATGAATATTTCACAGTAATTAATAATTATGGATAGACAGATGCTAACAGAGCATAAATGAGGTTATATGTGGATTATTATAAGTATCATAATAATAATAATTTTTTTTTATTATTTCTGAGTTGTAAAGTGGAGTTTAAGGTGATATTAAGATATAATTCTACGTTGGAGTTAAGGAGATACATGATGTATGGTGATTTTTGTTTATGGAGGTAAGGCAGTAGGCCTAAGAGGTGTTTTTTGATGATTTAAGGTATTTTATGAACGACGATTTCTGGTGTATTAAGGTGAATAAATAAAAGAAGTGAAGGAGAGGTGTTAATTATTACAGAATAATCCACATATAGCATTTTTTTAAATTATTTTTGAGTATATTTTTTTATTTTTGAAACTTAACGAATCTCATTTTTTTTAACAGTTTTTATATATTAATAATATTTTTATTTTTGCAACGCTTATCGTTGCATGTTGTTTACTTCTTTCTGCAAAAACACCATCAAGCCATTCGCATTAGTATCTGAGTCGTAACCTTCAGAAAGAAAATAATGTGAATTAAATCATTATTGAAGTAAACAAAATGTTGCCAACTTATTAATTTATAACACAAAATTACTTATAAATGTGCAGAAAACCCCACAATTCCCACAGTGTACAAGAACTTACTGTAACACTATATTATATAAAAAAGAATCATTATATTTATGTTTCTAGGAAAGCATACTTTTAGAAAAAAGGCTTTAGGACCTTATTTGCGCTCTACATAATCTTATTTTTGAAATATTTCAGATGCGTTGCATTGTGTAAGGAAATATGTCCCCCTTGTAATCAGAACTGTTTAAATTGCTGCCAACATCGCCAATGCTCTAGATTGTGTGGGGAGACCTGTGAGCCTTGTATGGTAAGTAAAATATTCTATTCTAGATTAACCCATTAGAGAAGACATACAGAACCAAGGGTAATGAGCGCCCTAATGTAGATATACAGAAACTAGTTTACCAATTTTATTTCAATGTTTTGTGGCTAGATAGCACTGTAATGTTTTGCAGTGGTGTTTGCAGCAAGGGATATTTAATTAAATTATAAGTAAAAAACATAGACCAAGACCGGGAGTTGAACCCGGGACCTTTACGTTTACTTGCTGAGGAAGTGTGTAAGCGGAAAAAATTCATAAAAAAAAATATTAATAATAACACCACTGTAAGCTGAAAAATAAGAATTGTGATTGTTTTCAATGTCGTATACATGAGGTATTCAATCTGTTAAGTCAATAATTGGAGTAAAACCGTACAAGTGAGATAACATCGACCAATATCTGTAGCGATCAGGGTAGCTCAGTTGGCAGAGCATTATGACGGAAACATAAAGGTCCTGGGTTCAACTCCCGGTCTTGGTCTATGTTTTTTACTTCTAATTTAATTATACTTTTACTTTTTTGATACTGCAAGGTGGAGAAATAGCAACTGTTGGCCATAACTGTACCCTCCGTGTGATCCAGATTGAAGTTATACTTTGTTTGTTTAGGAAAAATGTGACTGGAAGTGTGGCCACAAATCTTGCACCCGATTGTGTTCCCAGATGTGTAACCGAGACCCTTGCTATGAACCATGCCCTAAAGAGCTAAAGTGTGGACATCCTTGCATGGGTTTCTGCGGGGAGGTTTGCCCTGGCTGCTGTCCAATATGTGATGGGTTGTACAAACAAAATCAAAGGTATTTACAAAGTTTTAAAATTAAAAACCACAACAATGTTTAATTGTCAACATCATCATTGAGTGACAGCTACGGCTACTCACTTTGAACCAAGTTCAGTCAGTTGCTACCCAACAATGTTGTCTTAGTAGGCGTGGATTAAACTTGTCTTCCAATAGAAGAACTGTATGGAATGCAAGGCATTTAACCAGTTGACGAGTAATATTTTGATCCCTAATGAGCGAGTATGGAAATTGCAGTTTATGAGAATGGGCTGTAAAATTGTTTAATAACTCTTAAAACTCATTATCTAGAGTAGAAATAAATGAATTTTATGCAATTCTACTTGTGCATACTTGATATTGACATTTTATTTATTTTGACATCCTGCAAAAGCAGTTTTTTTTTGCAAAACATTGTTCTCCCTCTGTCAATCCTTTAAAGTTATTTAAATACATTGTAATTCAGTAAACATTAAAACATGTTGGCCTAAGGTATCGTAATAGTAAATTTAGAATATTGAAATATTTTGTTTATAATATATCAACAGATAGTGCCGAGGTAGTGGAGAGGCAAGGCTTAGCGGGAACTGGGTAAACAAAAACAAGACACGCCCCTTTTCACAATTTCACAATCAAATGGTTCTGTTTTTGTTCTTACTGTAGTGTTTAGTTGCTACGAAAACAGACTGTTAGTGCAGTAAAACTCCAATTAGACTAACTCCAACCTCCAACCATCTGAATCGCTGATTATCCTAATCGCTTTCAGAATTTCTGAAAAAAATGAAGACGGGAATGTACTGCGATTTGCGAAATAATGATTCTGTCTACGCGCGCTATTGTCCTTCCCTCCGCGAAGCTAGTGTAGGCACCAGGTGTCAAACGGATTAATACAGTCAAACAGTTTACTTTGACCGAGATGTTCAGCAAGCAATGACATTCATTTATGTACATACGCTTAACAAGTAAAAGTGTTAATTTTCATTTAGTTAATTAAAGGATTTTTTTATTTTAAAATACAGTAGTTTTGTTCTTCTATTTTCAACATACATACAGTAATTAATTAACCTTTTCGGGACTAACATAGTCTAAATCCTAATTCATGCTCAGACTAGGTTATTTCAAGCATGGGACATTGCATCTGGCTTTGTATGCCTAGCGCTAGCGAGAGGTTTGTTTTACTCGTAATTTAGTGAAACAAAGTGAAATATATTTATAAAATAAGGTTATTTTCAAGTATACAGTTCAATTCTTTGATATTCTCTACAATTTGTTATAATCAAATTTCATTTTTGGATAAAGCATATATTCCTAATTCATTTTTCAAAATAGGCGTCGATAAAACCTAGTAAACACGGTCTGGCAGCATGATTTTTTTCTCTCTATTTTCTACTGTTTACTAGTAAATCCTATTAATTGTTGAAATAGTTAATTTTAAAGCTAATAGATTGAAGTAAATGCCAGTAAAAGAATTATATTAGTCGCGTAAACGCGAAGCCAGTCCCGAAAAGGTTAAAATAGACCCTTTTTCAGAAAAAATCCAACTATCCGAATTTTTGACTATCCGAATGGGGTCCGGTCCCAATTGATTCGGATAACTGTAGTTCTACTGTACTCAAAATTTGAGGTGCTGCCTTTGTACATATACTTGTTTAAACAATACATTGTGTTTGAAAAGTGTGGAAACGGCTTAATATCTTAAAATGTACACGAGTCTTATGAGGTAGAAATAAATGCAGTTATTCACAGTCGTAAAAGAACCACTTTTTAATGAGTTGGAAATTTTTGCTCACCATTTTAGAATCGCTATCTTGCAATTAACTTAATTTTTTTTTAAATGGATACATCACCGAATAAAGTGTGATCAAAACAGGACTGTGAGCAGTACAAGGAATTAAGGTATTTATGTAAAGAGATCTTATTAACTACATTTCTAATTTCCTAGAGTTGGTTTTTGTACATCACCAGTCGTCTTTTAAATCACTTTAAAGGTACAAGTCCAAAGGGTGTCGAGTCTAGTTCTCTGAAAGATTTCTTTTTCGTCCTATTCATTGCTCAAGAAACTTGTTATCAATAAACTCCCTTGTGTGTAGTTGGTGGAGGAGTGGAGAGCCATCTCGCAAAACATACCAGGGTTAAAATTTTTTTTTAAACTAATATTTTCACAGACCTCTTGGTTAAATAATGATCGATAGACAAAGTATCAGTAATTCTCACGCACTACTATTAAATTAATGGGATCAGTTCAGGGCTAGTTATTTTCCCTAATAAAACTGTTGTGTGATACAGATTAGTGCTGCTTGAAGACTGTGGCCATGTAGTGGATTCAAAGAAGCTAGACATGTTGATACGTAAAATCATGGAAGATGGACAAATTTCTTTGAAAGTGTGTCCGACCTGTGCCACTCCTATAAATAAAACCAAGAGATACAGGAACACAACCAGGGTTACCAACCGTAAGATCCAAGCTGTCAAGTCACAAGTACTTTACGAATTTAGAGGCATGTTTACGAAAATTGATTTCTTAAAGAGCAGGCTTCGTTTAATTGACCATCATGGTATGTATCACTTCACTAATTGTAGGTATAATAACAGTAAATATTACTTTTCAAAACTTATCTTTTTAAAGCAGAAGCCTTCTTTTCATCTGTACAGAATACTAAACATCCCTTCATTACGACATGTATACGTACTCAAAATGTCTACCGTTCTCGGAAGTTTGTAAAGTCCCTGATTTACGTTTTTAGATCACTGATTTTAGTACTGAAACTGATTGAAAAAGATGTTTTTGTAAAACATAAGGCTATGTCCATGACTCCTGTAAATCTAATGAGTTTAAAAAGATTTGAGTTATCGTCCTAAATTTTATAATTTAACCAATCTCCTGTAATTTCCGGAACGAATGGCTTTTCACGGTAATTATTACTGCCATCGTTGACTGTTTTATTACCAGTCTGTCAAACTAACCTTCATGGCGATGAAAGAAATAGGTAAGAACGATCCAACAGATTGTTGTCTTTCATAGAGCTTCGCTGATGCGATTTAAATTATATTTAATCGTTGGTATTTCATAAAATTAGCGCAAATTATTAATGCGCCTTTTTTTTGCAAAATTTTGGTGTTGTCTTTTGATGCCAGAACTTTATAAAATTTATGTTTCTGTGAAGTTTTGCTGTTGTGATCTAAATTGTACTTTAACGGCAGCGTTTCATAAAAATTACTGCAAGATGTATTCTGGTGTCAATTTTCTCCTTTAAGGTGTAAATTATGTTCCATTACAAAGTAGCTACTTGCTTGGCTCTAACTTTAGTGAGAGGATCGCAAATATATACCACACATATAAGTAGGCCTATACATATAACATCTATTTTATTCTGAAAGCTCTACGCCCATTTAATCTCTACACTATCTTATCTTCTAAAGCGAGAGATAATTGTTTGTCTGCTAAATGGATCTGGAATCTCCGTCTAAGGATTTTTCATTTTTTGATTTTATATGGGGCTTTTGGCCACGAGAAATCGATTGGAAATGGTCACCAGTCTGGGAAAATTCGTTTTTTACGTCTTTTTATTAAATTAAAAAGTGAAATTTGTCCATTTTAAACAATACAAAGCACAGCTGATGCAAATGTTTTCAATGCCATTACAATAATCATCTGCTTTCTTTTAAACTGTATATTTTATTAGAGGTAAGCCTAATGTTGTTAGTTACCATGGCAACGAATACTTCTGCTAAATAAACATACCCTTTATTTAGTTATTTAATGTTATAGGCCTAACCTAAACGATGTTCACGGAAATTTGCAATAATAGTTATTGACGTGAGCGAACTAGGCCCTAGGCCTAAATCGATATTGAAATATTAAACTTTAATTTAGGCCTGACTTATTTCTGAGGCATAGCGTTGAGATTATGGTTAATCCTTTAAACTGTATTTTTATTACAGGTAAGCCTAATGTTGTATATACCCTTTATTTAGTTGTTTAATGTTATAGGCCTAACCTCAAAACTCAATAATCCAATATTTATTATTGAAATCATAGCCTTGCTTATAATCGAGCTTTAGCTCGGTCTCCTGGTACTGTAATAATAATATAATTACAGTACACCTCCGTCTAAAACTTATGCTTACATAAACGGGCTACACTGAGTACAAATTTCTACTCCCCAAATATGAATTCTTTTGAATATATATATTTAACTCTCCCAATAGATCAACCCACAGAAACTGATTCTAATCCAGAATTTACATAAAACAATTATCCCTTTAATCCACAGACTGTGTCATCACCTTTACTCTGCCTTGGTGGCTCTGATAATTGGACAGCTTAGCTTCCTCGCCTTGATGTCCACCTGGGCTGGCAACCCTCTGGTGTCTCCTTGACGCCCATGCGGCTACACCCTGAAGCCCCGGTCTCCCAAGACCTCTCTTTCTCACCCAAGAACCTTTCCCCCAAAAAAAGCCTTTCTTATGTGTTTTTCCTATTTAAATACTCTTTCCCCCCTCTCAGTTTTTCACGTTTTGTCTTTACTTATAAAAGCCATTCAGCAATTTTACATAAGTTCTACTTACACAACTACAACTCTATATTACATAATTGTGCAACTCTGCCATTGTCAAGTTGTCAGCAACTCATTCTATTTCCTAACAGTTCAATACCCGTATTTTATAAAATTAGTGTAAATTGTATCGTATTCGGGTGTCATTTCTTGCCAGATTTATACTGATGTGATTTAAACTATGTTTTAATTTGTGTATTTCTACTAATGGAAATAGTTTTTACGATTGAAAAGGTCCCAGATTTTTTGCCTATTTCAGTCCGTGATTTTGATTTTAAGAATCAAGTAGATATTTAGATGCTGTAAGCACACTTTTAAAACAAGTTTTAGCAATTGCAGAGATTAGAGATGGGCAGTAGCTGAAAATGTTTAACATCTAAATCTAAGTATTGGATACTTTTAGTGGTGGTATTAACTACGTACCCAAAGAAATTACAATATGTCATACGATTTTAAAAATTAATTAAAATTCTTCACTGGTAGAATACTTTAGATACTCGAGGTTTAGAAAAAAACATTTTGATTTTAGAAACTAACAAAAAATAAAAGTTATTGGGAGATACATACACATTTAATTAAAGTTGCTATAAAAGTATGAAAATAAAGAAAACATCGACAACCGACCTACGTGTTACAACAGTGTTCTCACAAAGTTGGTATCAGTAAATCCAGTGTTCATCAAATTGTGTTGTGTGAGAAGTGGAAGCTAAGTTTCCTTGATGCAGTAATAAGGGTAATCCAGATAGACAAGTTCAGTTTTATGAGTTATTGTTTGTAATGTGTGAAAAAAGCTTTTTAGAATTTAATTTTTACATGCATCAGGAATACACAGTTTATCAAACAGGATGTCAGTATGGCATGGTTTGTCTTCCAGAAGAATTATTAAGTAATTTTTAAGAGACCAAATCTAAGAATTTTGAATGACATTCTTAATCAATGAAGATGGGTATTACTTATCAGGTACTTATCAGAATGGTGCGCCATCATGATGTAAACGATTCTCATAAAGATTGTCTTGTATTTTATTGATCACATTTCTCTTACAGATGAGGAAGCTTAAAATGTAAAATATAAAAACCATCCCAATGTTGATGTTATAATCACTGTTCAGTTCCCAGCACGGACAAAGTTCATGTTGTTCATATAGCAATACTTAATAGTCCAGTAAAAGTTGTATCAAATTAAAATAGTTTTAAAAATAAATCTTAATATGCAATACTTACAGCCGGTTTCAAGAACGTTCATTAAATCTCCCTTTACGTAAAGGTCCATTAAAATAAAGTTCAATTAAATAAAGTCATGTGTTGCAAGATCATTTTTAACGGTGCTTTACGTAATGGATGTTTAAAGCTAGATTAAATATAACAACTCTTTAACAGTTGCCAACATGGCGGATTTTGAACATATGATTTCCTGTAGTGTTGTTTTTGAGGTTAGTCTATATGTTTACTTCCTCTTGTTATTTTTGTGTCAATTTATTCTGGTTGTACTTAAAATGGAAAATAAACCCAATTTTTCGTTTTATAATATTATAGTAAAGATGTAGCATTTTTTACTTTCTCACTATACTATAGTATAGAGAAAGTATATCGCAAAAAAAATCGATGTTGAGATTTTTGTAGAAATATCCGTTTTGGAACAAAAAAGTGGTTTTTACAAAATGTCTGTCTATATGTATACAAAACTAGAGCGAAAACTATTCGATTGATTTCAAACAAATTTGCACCAGACATGTCAAGTAGGCCTGTATAGATACACGGAAAACGGTTTTGAAAAATTTTAAAAAAACAACCCTCTTTTTGGCAAGAAAACAACCCAAAAATCATAAAAAAACCGCTGTAACGATTTTGACAAAATTTGGCTTATTTGTAGCCTTTAATGTACCCTACAATATGCATAAAACCGCATCTTTCTAAAAATTCTCATTTAGCTAATAATAATAATAATAATAACTTATTTTTGGGTTTTTTTTGGCCATAAAGGTTTTTTTTCAAAACCTTTTTTCGTGCAATCTATACAGTTCTAATTGACGTGTTTGGAGCAAATTTGTTTGAAATCGATCGAATAGTTTTCTCTCTAGAAATAATAATATTTATTAGTTAATCTCCTACAGTAGAGCGTTGAAAATCCGAACTAATTGGGACCGAGGGAGGTTCGGATTATCATTTTGTTCGGATTTTTGAAAACAACCAAGAAAAAGCCATTTAGGCTAAAATATATGCCCTTTAATCGATTAAAGTGGTTAAACAGTACAAGAGATAATGTAATTACAATACAGTATGTAAGATTAATTACATACAGTATTATGATTTAGAAGAACCTGCATGTACGCACCGGCACGTAAGATGGCACTTGAGCAAACCTCTACTAACCTGACTAAAACCATCAGTACTCCCGGCGGGTATAGATAAACCAGTTCCAAAACGGTTTGTTAAAATGTTTTTTTATCTCCAATTCCGTCCTTTCCCCACACCCCCCGGCCCATCGTGCCAGAGCGAGGTCAAGTGCCAGTAATCATGCTGATATCTATACACAGTAGGGCCAACATGATTACACATGTAATTCTCAATTACAGTACAGTACATAATTAAAAGTTCACTTGTACATTGTAGTTAACACAAACGAAAAATATAAAAAATACTGTATAATACACTACTGTATGTACGACACACTGTTATAATGATTACACAACGAGAAATGAATAAACTTTCTGTATGTTCACTGCTAGCGCTAAAGCAGCTTTTATTAGCGTGACAGTGAAAATACTGACAGCCAGTCTGCTGTGAGGGCGTGTGAGAGCAGGTATTAAGAAGTTAAAAATAGATAATAATGTTAAACTTCGATGAAGAATTTTGTGAAATTTTTAACGACGCAATAATTGGAATTTACAAAAACGAAAATGAAATTTTTGCAGGGGCTGCCTTAGAACACATTCGGATTTTTGACGTTCGGATTATTGACGCTCTACTGTACTTTAATAAATCACCTCTCCTACCCCACCTACAATTATGAAGTCACAGTGAATCTGTTTAATAATTTAAATAGTTTATGAGAAAGTATGTGCCAGTTCCTGGTACCGTTTATTACAAGTGTTTTTATAGTCTACAGGTAATTAGATTTGTAAAATTGATACAGCCTCTCAGTGTCTTAGTTCACGTGTACTGATTTATTTTCGATATTTTTCAGAAATCTTTAAAGATTTGGTTGACCTTGTTGATGTAATGTTAAAAGAATCGAATCCAACAGAATCACCACATAATTACTACGCTGTTGTTATGATATCTGAATGGCTGATTGAGTTGTCTTACCAACGGTTCATTGGAAGCAGAATGGAATCCACTTCAGATACCAAAATCAAGAAATTAATCGAAAGCCGAGCAGAAAGTTTGTCAAAATCAATGAAGATCTACTTAAAAAGTATGAACGTTGAAGTGATGAACAGATTCGATCTGGAAGTATTGCGGTTCAAACGAATGAAGTCTTTTAAACACCCAATGAAGTCTTTTAAACACCCAATAAACCAAGAAGCTTTTAACTTATTGTTTTCAAGTAATGATTACTCTGTAGAAATGGACGAAGAAATTTGCACAAAATTAAAAGTACTTGGTAAGTGTTTGAAGTCTGTCCCATCCTCGAATAAAAATGTAAATTTAAGTGAAAACATTTGGTTCCAGTGTTTAAACGATCATATGTACTGTGAGACACGTTCTTCTGGACGAATTTGTACGAGATGTAGCAACAAACAAAAAAAAGAAGAAAATGCTCGGATGTCAATAGACAATTTAGAAAAAGAACTTTATCAGCAATTACGTTCTATACCTCGATGTGGAAAATATTCTCGACCAGCACATCGAGGATCTTTCTGGCCAAGACAACAGGGATATTCTGCACCAGAACATAGGGGATCTTCCGTGTCA
>JAGFPH010003765.1:119030-139857 GCA_018207615.1 Philaenus spumarius
TCAGGCCATTGCGTATTTTTGGAAATATCGAGAACTGCGAGGCAACGGCGGCTTGCAAGAAGTACATTACAACTTAGGCCGCGCTTTGCATCAACTAGGCTTGCTACCGCCTGCTATATTTCATTACAAAAAAGCTATTGAAATAACTAATCCATTTTTGGAAACTCACGAAATTTGCAATCTTAAAAAAGAAGCGGCGTTTAACTTACATTTGATTTATTTGGCGTCGGGTGCTGTTGATTTGGCCCGCATGTATTTGGAGAGTTATATTGAAATCTGAAATAAGTTCTATTAAACGTGTATTGTAAATAATTACTTTTAAAGTGATTGCTTTTAAGTGTAATTGTTAAAGTGTAAACGTTTTTTTTTAAATTTAATTTCAATACTTTTTATTTGAACATTTCAATTATTGTTTTGCAAATAATTTTACGTACTTGGCAAAGTAAGTAGCGTGGCAGTGACTTATGAATGTAATTTTAAAATTAGCTTTTACAAAATGTACATTTTAGAATTGTTAATTTTATCAAAATAACATTTTATAATATTGTATTAGGTAAATATTCATTTATTTCTTGTATAGGCCTATACTAGTGCTTTGTTCTTTAACTAGTAAATACAAAGTTAATAACATTCTGTTGAATCTGAAGTTGTTCAACAGTTTAGGATTTGTTGGAATAGCATTTTAGTTTTGTTCTGACTTGGAGGAAGGTAGCCTACATAACTCCTCTGGTTGTATCAGCCAGTTCCAACACTGATCGCAAGCCATATACTCATTCCAATGTGTTTTAAAAAAATAAACGGTTTCTGAAATAAATGTTTGACCTTTACTTTTGTTAACTGTGATAAATTAATATGAACAAATTATTCCATAATAAACATTACTGTCTAGGTGGAAATAAAATAACCCTTAAAATCTTGACATTGTTTACATTTTACAAACAAAATTGTATTACTTCTTACGTATTATAATAATAATAATAATACAGCTCTGATTTTTACTTTCTCCACCCTATACATAGTATATGGAGAAAGTATCGTTTTCGTCCAAATTTTCGAATTTGAATTTTTAGTGGAATTATCCGTTTTGGTGCTTCCTGAACCCCAAAAAATGGTTTAAAAACAATAAAAAATGTAACATAACTCAATATACAACTGAGTGACATTCAACAATGTTACTATTTTTTAAACTTTGTTTGGGCCTTTTCTATTATATCCCCTCATTTACAAACTATTTTCTAAAACTATTTTTTATTCTCAAACTATTTTCTATAGAAAGAGGATTAATCGGGAGTGTCCAAATAACTATTTATAACTACTCCATAAGATATAAGGAAGGAAGTACCCAGTTTTTGTTGATATTAGATAAGGGTTATCGCAAACGAGGCAAACGAGTAACTTTACTGTTCGACCTAGCCTAATATTTTTGCAGACAACGACGTTGTTTTACATTTTACTGATAAATTTTGAATACAGGTAAACATACTGTGACTAAATATGTTAGGTTAGAACGTTATAGGTATTTTTTATTATTATTTTTGCATTTATGTTGCCATAGGTTAGCCTAGAGTCGAATAGTAAAGTTGCGCATGATTAAAAATTGTTTATTATTTTTTCCCAACAATTATACGTTTAAATGGTGAGTAAATATTATATTTCAAATTTGTAGTTCTATCCCGATTAATCCTCATTCTATAGAAAATAGTTTGTAAATGGGGGGATATAAAAGAAAAGACCCCTTTCTTTGTAAAATCAGGAGTCTATCAAAACAAAATGTAATAGTTAGGCCCGTATTACACTGTAAAATATTTTATAAAATATGTTTTATAAAAGATGGTATCCATCTATTATAAAAGATTTGAAAAGAGATTCTCTTTTATAAAACATTTTGAACTTGTAATAAAAGGTAAAAATGTATCAAACATTTTATAAAAGAAATATATTATAAAAGATGGTTATTAAAAAAAGAACTTTTATAAATCATACTTTATAAAATATTTTACAGTGTAATATGGGCCTAAGAAATAAATTCTCCCCCCAGTCCTATATGATTGCACCTTTTTTGTAGAAATTTCACAAACTACTAGTCCAGTCTGCAGTTAATAAGCGAATTTCCATAAGAAAGATGAACTATTGTAACCCTATGGTGAGACCAAAGGTCGGGAGTAGTAAATGAGCACCGAACATGGTCCTCAGAACATGTTTTGGGGTGTCATTAAAAATGTATACATTTGTGTTCGCACTCTAACGGCCACATTTCAAGTCAGATTATGTACACACGTTGTCTAAGTTGCTCAGATGAGTTCGTTAGCAAATAAATCCAACAACCGGAATCAAGATTTTTGGTCGGAAGGAACTATTTTCTGTACTAGAATGAAACTTTTTTAGGGTTTTATCTAAAGAAATAAATGTAGGACACTGTTCTGCACATTTTGTTTTTTTATACAACCTTATAACTTGCTTGGTTCCCCCAAAATTGATCGAAACGTAAAATACATAAAAATACTCGGTTCAAATCCACATGGGGATTTTAACATCAGAGCATTTCCTAATCCGAGGCTGAAGGCCGAGTTTTTACGCTACGAGCGTCAACTCCCATAACTCGAGCCCGCAAGGTTCCATAACGAATTTTTCCGCTGCTGTCAGTGGAACGAAGCATCGCGTGTGTTGAAGTTGGAGGTTTAGGTGCAAACAAATTCTACTAATATATCTAATACACAGAGGCAGCTATTCAGCGCCTTCGTAAGTAGATCAATTTCCCAAATTGTTGGTTGAAACCCTAAAACATATAAATTTAATTTTTTAAATTCGCTAAACTTAGATTAGCAGTTTTGCTGCGTGATCAAATTATTTTTCTTGCAATAAAATCAGTCACCACTTTGAAAATTATTTTTATGTAAACATTTTTTGTCGCTTGTTCTTATGATAGAATTGAATCAGAGAATTTTTGTAGAACAGAACATAGCCTATAAATCTAATGAAATATTTTTCTGCGAAATTGATATTGAAAGAGTAATTTCTACGCCATCTTTCTCTTTGGAGTTACACTAAATATATCAATAACGGAAAATCATTTGTTCAGCAAAATGGCAAATTGATATATTATTTTTACAGAAAATTATTTTTATTAAAGTTTATAAAAAATATGTTTATAAAAAAAGGTCTGATTAATTTTCATCATAAGATCAACTGTTTACGAGATATTAGCAAAAGTTTACTATTTTTAAAGTGACGGCTTGCCACGCGCAAACCTCCCTCCGCTTACTGATTTAATAAAAATACAACCTTTTGTTGTTGAATTTAATTGGCTTTGTAAGCCACCTTTTCTGTTAACTTTAAAACTTTCCCTCATCAAATAACACCCAAGTGTTTGCAGGCCTTATTTGATGTTGTTCCCCAGTACTACTCCGTTAGAACAATTTGAGAGGTTTGGCGAGGGCAAGAAAAGGAAAACCTTTTGTTTCCAATTCTTAAGTTTTTTAAATTTAAATTAATAAGACCTTTTTTGTCTTTTGTGTAGTACACTAGCTCAATTCTAGACTCTTTTTCGGTCGATCGTTCCCTTTGGAGTTAAATTTGTAGTGATCCATGAATAACTCACCTGCTGACTTAATTACACTAGAGCACTGAATGGTTTTAGGATTATTTTGATTGGATTCGTAAATTATATATTCTAAATTTTCTATTGAAAACACAAAACGACTTATTGATTAAAAACATAAATGCATTGATTTTGAAACAACAAATTATTATTTTCAAAAAACACAATGAAATTTTATTAATATTTAACTTATATTTATGTATATCGAAAAGTAGCAAAGTGATTAATTAATTTATTAATTAAAATTTTTATATTAATGATTCTACTAGTGGACCGGGCAATGCTTCGCTATTGCTTGATTTACCTAACCTAAAATTATATTCAGTTTTTGATCCAAATCAGTTGTTGATCAAAATCAGCTGTTGATCAAAATCAGCTGTTTTAAGCTTTTCATATGAACAGCTGTTTTTTGTGCCCCTGATAAAATCAAAAGAAATCTTTCTTCTTCTTCCTTAAGATTGACCTTCCATAAGATTAACATGGCAACTTTGAGGGCCACTGGGGCGAAGCCCTTAACATACATTGAGCTCATTTTAAAGGAAGCACAACTTCAGAGTGAGCTCTGTAAAATGACACCAAAAACATCAAAATCGGTTAAAAACTCTAGGAGTTCTACTCACAAAATAACCCCTAGCAAATTAATTATGTATAGATAATAGATAGATTATTTACATACGACGATTTGCCATTGTGAGTAATGAAATTTACTAAACGAGTTTACTTTATACAATTTCCCCAGAATCTACTTGAATTAATTTATTTAATTTAATTTAATTTATTTATTGTTTTGTAAAAAGGGATTTATTTAAAATTATAAGTAACAATGATTGTTTGCCACTTACAGAACACAAGAAGTTCGACGCGTAATCCTTTCTGTTTGTTTGAAGCACTTTAAAGTTGTTCTCCTTGGTCCCCAGAATGGTTTCTTTGGTTTACAGTTGTCTTCTCCTGGACTTTATTAGAGTTGTCCTCTCCTGGTTTATTGTAGTATCTTTTGGCAATATAGGCCGTTTATATGGATATTCTTCTCCCGAAATTATCATGACCAAACTTTGCTTTAGGCCGGAGCTAGTACGTAACGTACACCGTAACTTGTCACACTTCAACTTTCTCTAAATACTCTCGGAGCTCGGTCAGATGTTTAATCGTTGGCGGTTCGTCCTAAACTGATGTTAGAGGGGATGCACGCAGCTTTCCTCAACTTGTTTCTTGTCAAACAAGCATCTTCCTCTAGGTGACAAGAAATTCTGATTTCTTGCTTTAGAAATATATTTTTTGGTTTTAACCCTAGAACTGGCATGGTTAAAGCTCAAATTGAAAAGCCCGTTTATAGCGCTTTGCAAGCATATTTTTAAAAATTCGCCAAAAATAGTAAATGAACCCCAATCCAAAAGTGTTCCATAGCTTTTTTGTAGAAGAAACTTCAAAGAATTCAAATATGCCACTAAAAATTAGTTTCTTTTGAAATTGTAAAAGTTGTTAGCTTAGAAAGCGAAAAATGTTCAGAAACGGAAGGAAAAAAAAGAACTTTATGCCTACATAAAAAATAGTAAAACATTTTTGTAATTTTTTTCAAAATACACAAAAGTTTTATAATTTAGTTCTAAATAGAAATATGTAAAAATATATTTCAATTTCACAAATTTTAGTTCAAAATAACATTTTGAACGTTTTTACTACATAACCTGCAAATCTTGACTAATTTCAAGTGACTAGCCTAGGCCAACATATTTTTTACCAAACAATGTTTTTTTTATACCAAAAATTCGAGAATGAAATGTAGAATCGAATAGCATTCTACCCAGTTTCAAATAACTTTACATTTTGTAATGAAAATTCAAAAACCTCAAATCGGCAATAACCTAAAACTTAAATTTCTATAGCCTATGTTATTTATAAACTTACCGTTTTATTACAACACCGTTATAAGCCTAATTTCACTCAAACACAATCTACACTTTTTTATTTATAACTAAAACACAATATAACACTATTTTATAAACTGTAATAACCATAAAATAACACAAAACAAATGTCAACAAATGAAGTCAACTAGACGGCTGGCGTTCAATGAATTGTGTTCACTTTAAAGCTTTGTTATACCAACCTATGAGATCTAAATGTATAGAATTTTACATAGATAAAAACTGTGAAGATTTCTGTTTATAACCATATATTGTACATTTTAGGGATATATCGAATAAGACTGTAAGAATCGATTCTAAACAGGCTTGCGTATTGGCCAAATATATATGACCAATTACAAGCTTTTACCGTATATCCTATAGAACAGCTGTTTTCAGAGTAACATGTGATTTGAAGACACAGTTTGAAACAGAATCGTCTGCTAAATTCAATGCTGTAATGATCTTCTTCATAAATAACTTCTGTGAGGAATTACAGACCGTTGAAAATGAGACAAAGTCTTGACAGTATACGGCGTTCATTGACGCGTGAATCATAGGTGATTTAGGTACTACAATTTTGAAACAGTGATTACGTATGTAAATATGTGTTCTACAAAAAAGTTGTAAATACAAAAATTATAGTTTAATTCATTACCTTTCCAACGGTACCGGTTTTATTACGATTAAATCATTTTAAGTGGATATAATGATCGATTGTGCAAATTCTCGCAAAGGTTCGAGCGGGTTGCGTTGCCCCTGAGAGACTGCAGTCAAAACTGCAGTCTGCCACTTTGAGGGTTAATATATTCCCTGATTTATTTGATGAATTTTGGTGCCTTTATTTCCTGTCGATTAGGCCTAATTTAATTATTATCCTCATTTTTTGAATTACGGTATATGCTCTGCTTTGTTGTACGTAGTACTTCCTATGACGTAACTTCCTTCTGGGTGCTTTGGCCTTGTGTTCATGTCTGAGCCTGTCGATGTGAAATTTTGGCTTTGATTTCATCCAAACTCTATAACTTCTTTTTGTGTGGTCGGATTTTGATTTTGTTGACTTCTATGGATTGGTTGACGTTTTCTGGTTTCTATGGAATTCGAATGGCATTTCTACTCCTCTTCATTCTTGATTTATGGACTTTGTTAGTTTTGTTTAAATTTTGAAATTTATTTCTCGTAAATTTGAAATTTTCCATTTTTTCTTGCTTGTATCTTCTTCGGTTGGTCTTGAAACGCTCTGATCTGGTGTTGGATTCTTATTAGCTTGTTTGGTTGTTTAGTTATTCAGCTTTTTGTTTCTCTAATTGCCTTCGTTTGGTTTTCGACGTTTCATTCCCCCCTTTTAAGCTCTTTTCATATCTCACATGGCATTACAATTTATTACACACATATATACCCTATTTTATCAATATTTCCCTTCTATTATTCTCCCTTGTATTTATTTTGAATTAATAAAGTTTTTTATTAATTTATTTTATTTTTACAAAACTACTTATTTATTTATTTTGAACTTTGGCTTGATTATGCCCTATTATTGACTCTATTAAATTCTATTTTTATGATTTAATTACATTTGAACTTTACGAGTTATTGGCCCTTTTATGCCCAAGAATGACTTTAAACTTTATTTTTTAGCTATTCAACTTTATATTTTTTATTACTTTATTTTCTTAACCCCTTTTAACTCTACAAATGACTCTCCTTTGTTTTTGGATTTTGTTCAAATTCTGCCAATTCAATTTGTTTACGCTTACATTTTTGTCTATAACTTTTTAACAACTTATCATAACAAAATTATTTTTATTACTCCTTTCTTATTTAACTCTCCTTTCAACATAAATCTAATAATAACAACTTTTTTAATAATATTACAAACCACTATCTTTTCAATGTTAAATCATTTCAACCAAATTTAGACACGACTGGACAAGTCGAAGCCTGTCTGATCCTGCAAGTTTTTGGCTCGATCTTGTCGCTAAAGCATACTTCATCGTCTGTACGTATTCAACTAACACAATTTGGGTTTTTTCTGTTATATCCCCGCATTTACAAACTATTTTCTATAGAATGAGGATTAATCGGGATAGAACTACAAACATGAAATATAATATTTACTCACCATTTAAACGTATAATTGTTGGGAAAAAATAATAAACAATTTTTAATCATGCGCAACTTTGCTATGGCAACAGAAATGCAAAAATAATAATAAAAAAAATACCTAAAAGGTTCTAACCTAACCTATTTAGTCACAGTATGTTTACCTGTATTCAACATTTAACAGTAAAATGTAAAACAACGCCGTTGTCTGCAAAAATATTAGGTTAGAGTCGAATAGTAAAGTTACGCGTTTGCGATAGTTTGTAAATGCGGGGATATAACAGAAAAGACCCCACAATTTTAGTTAATTCTTCAAAATTATTAATAAAAACTCTGTTCACATTGGAAACTACTTTTTTATCTTAATTTTGGGCTTTTTTAGTCACCCTTTGGCTTTAATCTTTTGTTATTATGAATTTGAATTTATTTTAATTAATGTAATTAATTAACCCCAATTGAATCGATTGGCGGCTTCAGGCTATAGCCTATTAAACCTATTTGGAGTGCAAAGTTTAATTTATACTCAGTATGTCCAATCATAATAAACGCTGTAAGATTCTTTTGCATTTTGGATGCTTGTTTTACTGGACTAACTTCATTTTATACTTTTTATTATCTTAAATATTGGTATTGGTGGTGTTATTGAACAAAATGTATATTTTATAGAAGCAACACCTATACAGCATAGACTTTTAACAAAAGTATAAAGACTGAGAAATATAAGTTTTTGAAATGGCAGTGCCAGTGCGTAACACCAGAAATTTAATGTTTGTGAAGTTTTGTGAACTGTGTGAGGAAATCAGCCGAGCTGTGCGAGTAAAAAAAGGAGAAGTGTTGAAGAAATTTATATTGAAATACCGACAGAAATATGTAAGTATTATCTACACTTATTATAAAGAGGTAAAATTTGTTTGTTTTTGTATGTAGGGGGTAATCTCTGGAACTACCGGTACTGAACCGATTGAAAAAATTGTTTTACTAATAAAAAGCTACACTACCCCTGAGTAACATAGGCTATAATTTGTTTCGATAATAACCTTTTTTATTTCAATATTTGTAAATGTAGTCGGAAAAAATCTTAGGTTAGGCCTAGACTGAAGAATCATCACATTCATGTATTCACATTTATTACCATAGCAACCAATTGAATAAAATAACAGAAAAAAACAGCTGTTTGCTCCAGTATTTCCATTAACATCTGATTTCAAACTTTGAAGCAATTATTATTTAAATTTCTAACTTTTAGGTTAGGTTTTTATTAAAGTGTAGACCTGAGCCTTGCTGGTTCTTGTAACCTTTATTTATAACTGCTGTTATAAAATATACGAAATAATTTGATTTGAATATTTAACATTATTTACCATCTTAGCTTTGGGGTTATTAATAATATTTCAGAACCGATTGAAAAATAGTTTTACTAATAAAAAACTACACTATCCTTGAGTAACACCTAGGCTAGAATTAATTTTGATTTACAGGTTAAAACAATAAATGTTAATTGTTATACTTTCCTTAAACCTAGAGAGCTAAAATTTTTTACATTTATTTCTTACAAGACACATAGAAAAAGTAAACTGATTTGCATTTTGTCGCGTGCTGCTAAGAGGTAAAAATGTGATAACCCCTTAAACAATAAAAATTTATTATTATATTTTCCTTAAAGTTATTAAACTGAAAATTTTTACATTTATTTCTTTCAACATACATACAAAAAGTATCATTGATTGACATTTTGTCGTGTGCTGCTAAGGGGTGAAAATGTAGTAAAACTGTTGATTGTTATATATACTTTCCTTAAAGCTAGAGAATATTCCCTTAATAAATTAAGGAATTTTAAAATAAGAAACCACTATGTTACATCCTAATTAAAGTAAATAAGACATATTATAATTTAATAGTAAGGCCTATTTATATAAAATAAACTGTTTGCATTTGCTTCGACGCAAGTCACGGCGGGGGTTGGCGAGCGAAGCGAGCAAGGGTCGGAGCCCTCTAGTTTACTATAAATGATTGTCTACTTTCATCAGAATAATCACAGCATTGTACAATTTAAAAATGTAATTTATTTAGACTTCCGATAATACGGTGTGTTCAGGACTTATTGGGAATAATCCCAAACCTATTTGCTGGATTATTGGGTGGTACCATGCATGATTGCTGAATCGTAATTCATACAGCGAATACAGCTGTACGTGATGTTAGAAAGCAAATATCTTTTTCCAGGAACGTAAGGATAAACGTTTCAATAAAAAAAAAAATATTGCACAGTATAGAACAAAACTTATTTTTTATTGTACACACTAAATACTCTATGTACAACTAGACTAATACACTGGACATGGCTACAGAAGGCCTACACTGAACTTTTAATTGAAATACAGTTTAGGCTATTAGAGTTTAGGTCTCGTTTTAAAAATTTCTAATGTCCTTTTGCTTTCTAGAATAATTTTTCTTTTAAAAAGTTATTTCTAACAATATGCAAATCAATGATTTCTGAACAATTGCAACGTGAGTTTGGTTCAGCAAAAGTTATTTAAACTTGTTTATTATGTCTGCCGCTTCAACCCGGTTTCTCTTCTATTTCTTCATCGTCTGACTCAGGCTCAACTTACGTGCGAGCATGTTTCCGCCAGTAAAAATCTAAAACAAATTTATTACATATATGTACTAGTCATATTATGTACATATTACTATGTATCGATGATGGAGCCGGACCATCGGGCAGTTGAATACTGAATATGGTATTTGATTGGTTCGGCCAGTATTAATTGGGTCACCAGAGTTCATTATAAGCAGAACAAAATTTATTTATATTACAACTGGTCCCTAAGAGAAAAACAATAATTATTAATTTGCCTCATCTTATGTTAACAGCTTCTTTTTTCAAAGTAATACAGTATGTAAATTTTAAAATGTTATTTGATATATTTGTAGGATGACAATTTCTACAGTGTTCTTCGCCTCTTGCTTCCAAATTTGGACCGGGAGCGTGGTGCGTACGGAGTCAAAGAACATAGTTTAGCTAAGCTATACATACGCATTCTGTGCTTAGACAAAGAAAGCCGAGATGCTCGTAGACTTACTAATTTCCGGTAAATATATGTATATATATATATATTATTACTTACGGTATGTATTTTTGTACGGTTCAGATGTTAATTACGGTCAATGACACTAAGTACACATATTTAGTGATACATATTACATATGTCAACTTTCACTATTAAGTCAAAGCTTTTAGTCATAGCACTTGGTTAAAGTGAGGTGAATAACCTTTAGCTAAGGCTAGTTATCAAAAGCTGAAAAATTTTAGCCAAAGCTTAAAATCTGTCACATGTTTTAAGTTATAGCTTTTGCTTATTTTTTATTCAACAGACACAATGTTTCCAATCTTAATACTTAACAATAATCAGCTGATTGAAGCATTATGTAATTAATTGTAACTTGTGGATTCATTACATCATTCCTGTATGTAGTTAGATCCAATACACAACTTTATTCCTTTTTAGTACAATTTAACATGAGAGATTAGGTAAATATATACTGCAATCACCTGATGACACACAGTGTTGCCAACTTATATTTTATATTTAAAAAGGGAATTGTGGCCGCTCTACATTATAAAATTTCAGTATTTATAAAAGCACCCTTTTATTCAACACCATGATATTTTTAAGTTAAAAGTCTGATAAAAGGGAGTATAAAACTAATAATATAATATTCTTTATTACTTCAACTAGGCACATACAAAATTAATGGGTTTGTGCCACTTTTATTAATTATAAATATAGGCCTACAAGAGTAAATCACTAATCAATTTTAAACGAAGTACCACATATGGTTTTAAACACCAAAACATATGACTATTGCAACAGCAGGCAGGTATCAAATAAATACAATACTACTTACAGTACCACAGAATGTCTTAAATATTATTTCTACAATAATTCTTTAATGCAAAATGTGAAATTAAAGAAATAAAAATGGACATATTTTTCGCTTTGTGTGCTGGTTTTAGTTTTGTTGTGTTGTTTTTATTTCTTTGTTTTGTATATTTTTTGTACTTTTTATTCAACCTCTACACCAGATAAATGGGTGAAAATTAATTCAGAAAATGTTGTTTACAATAATTATTATTAATTAGCTAAGTTGTTTTAGTAATTTTTACACTTTTAAATGGCAAATAGAAGATATTATAACCTAAAAGTCAAGTGAAAAATGGTTATTCGATGAGTTTTGTTTAAAAAAAATTACATTAGTTACGATTATTAATATTGTTTAAAAACAAAACATAACCTCCAAATATTCTTTGTGTAGTTATCACTAGACTTACATGTTTAGTCAGAACGAACTGTTGTTCTGCCTTACACACATATACCACGTTATGTCTCTTAAACTGTTAAATTTATAATATGTTAATTTATATAATATGTTATTATTTTGGAACTTTGTTTTTTAACTTTTTCCATGCAACAAAAATAAAAATTATTTAGGATACAATTGCCAGTGTTTGTCACTTGATTATGAAAAAAGAAAAGCAGTCGTGGTACTGCCGACAGAAGTGAACCAACACAGGTTTCTTGAAAATCTTGGAGGAAGGCTTACTTTATTACAATTTTAATATATTTTTAAAGCTACCGGTACTGAATTAAATTTCACAGTCGTAGAACTTGACGACTACACCTAGCCCAAGAATCAAAAGTTAGAAATGCTTTTTCATCTTGTATTAAGGGGGACCAATGAAAGTTGAACTATTTTTTTTCTTTGTTGAAAGGTGTATTGTTTGAAAGTCTCATTTTTAAACACTGCAGGTTTTTTGGCAGGACTTTTTTAATATATTAAAAATTATCAACAAATTAGTTATACTATTTGTGAAAATCTTTACTATGTGCTCTCGATAATTTTGCGGAAGCATCGTCGACCGAGTAACACTTGCCTGTAACTGTCCTCACTAGTCTTCCAAATGTGTGACTTCTGGCCTTTGTAACAAATATGTTAAATGATTCTAGGTCGCCTAAAAACAATGGCAGCAGTGTTGGGGATTTTGCAGAAGTTGCTTTTGTGGTGCTGAGCAGTCGCTGTTCCGCTGGCAAGCAGTTGACTGTTAATGATGTAAACACACATCTCAATAACATAGCTCTTAAAAATGCCGAGAATAATTCTAGTAAGTTGATGTTATTATTTATTCATTAGTCCTTTTAACAATATGTTTATTTGTGGTACTCTGAAACAAGAAAAGAAATGAAATAAATTAAATATTGTAAAATGGGGTGTATAGAAACAAAACTTTGAAAAATATTCAAATGCTCATAATAGTACTACCAAAGCGATAAAGAGGGGATATTTTGGTATTTCCAGGATACCCTTCAAACAAACTAGTAGGGAAATATTGTTCTGATATGTTGGCAACCTTGCTTTGTCACTCAAGGTTAAGATTCATGTAAAATCTTAACATCTTAAAATCTCAAGGTTCATCATTTTTGTTTCCTTCAAAAACTTTCTTTGAAGGAAGTTTCAGCAATTTATACTTTTTCACAATTACATACCTTTTTTTATACCTTAAACCTATATTTAATAATTCAGATTGTTCCCAATCACCCCACACATGGTAGCAAGGCAAAATATGAGTTTTTAAATGCTTGTTTAATGTGAGGGGTGATTATTGTCCGCTTACAGTTTAGCTGGTAGCATGGGAGGCTTGCCGCACTAACATCTGACCTAACTATATCGGCTCCTATTCACTATCATATTGAATTATGAATATCCTTGTCTCAGTGTTTAATTCAAGATCCAAATTTCTTCATTTCAGTAACGTACCTCATGTTTAAGTTAAACCCCATTATGAAGTTTAAACTACAAAAAACTAACATTACATTAGTTTTATTCTAACGTGTATTGCTGGGCTATTTCAATTCAAACAAATTGTTAAAATTGTTTCCTGAAAGCAAATAATATATTCTCCCAAATAAAATAATATACCCTCCAAATAATTACTACAGTACGATACATCAGAATTTAGGTCATGATGGTAGTACACAGCACCAATAATGCTCTGATGTTTTCTGTAAACTAAAGTTAGTGTTTATTTTTCTCACTCCTTAATTCATTTTGATAACAAATTTTGAATTTAAAGATTTTTCCTAAAGTTTTTATATTATTATTCAGTTATTGATGTACAATATTCAATCATTTACTTCCCTAAAAAAACAGCTCTTCCGTCAAAATAAATGTAAACAGAACAACTATTTTTCCACTTTGTGTTGATGTTCCACATTAATACAAATTATTCTTGAAAATATAAATGTCAATAAAAAACAACATCAAGGGAAACATATTCCTAATAACTAGTTTAAATGAGTTTTCTTGTGGGTTACTAGCATAAGATCTCCATTTCAATAGCATGGACAATGCCTGCCCATGCTATCAACTAAACTGTAAACAGACAATAGAAACAGCAACTTTAAAATTTTTTAAAAATTTTTAAAGAGGAGTAAAATTTGTTTTGTGTGTGAAACTGGTTCGTGGGGTGTAGACCAGAAATTTAACCTATATTGCAATGTCTTAAATTGCAAAATAAGAAAGTTACAGAGCCTAGAAGTTGGAAAACTGTTTCTATTGATCTCATTTTACGGTATACACTAACGTATACATTCATTATGAATCCTACTTCTTGATCACAATGTTGAATTTAAGAATTATAACATTACCTTGCATTTGTGATCTAGACGTCCTGTATATTGACGACCGCGGATTCGACCTCGCTGGGTCATTTACGAGTCTTCTTAATACTTATTAAATTACACATTCATTTACACGCACATACACATTACACTTCACATTAAATTTGAATGGTGCACCATGATTATATGGCTTGTCAGTTGATTTAAGAATCGATTTAAAATGTGGATTCATCCTTTCACGTCTACAACCAGGTCTGGACACACATTTAATGTAACGTGTAAAGTGTATGTGCGTTTAAATGTATGTGTAATTTAATATGTATTAAGAAGACTCGTAACTGACCCAGTGAGGTCAAAACAGCGGTCATCAATATACAGGACTACCATATAATCATGTTTGATAATAATAATATTTTAAGTTGATTTTAAGCAAATAGGCCTATAGCCTGTCAGTGGTTTTGGCCTTAAAACAAACAAATAATAATAATAATGTGAAGTCAATATTATGTTACTGAGTTTATTTAGGATGAATTTACAAGATGATTTAGGAAAAAACAAAAACAGAGCTCTTTCAGGACACGTTTTAATGGTAACTATAAAGAAGCAGTCATGGGACTGCCGACAAAATTGAAAACTGTCATGAATATAAATCGTTGGTTATATTGGTTTAATCTGAAATTTGATCATTATTTTTTATCTTATCCTATTTAAAAATTGAAATCTAAAAAATTAAAAATTACATTAACAAATAATAGTAGTCAAATAGTAATTAAAGAAACATAATTTTAGGTTAGGCCTATATTGAACCAACTCTCGTTTCTTTAATACATTTACATTCATTACCATAGCAACCAAGTTAGCAAATTTAGGCGTTTAAAAAAATGAGAACGCATTATGTCCATTTTAGGAGATATCAATAATTAAACTATTTATTTCATCGGTAGGGTTACGTGACTAAATCCTTACAGCTATTGGGTTAAAGCTTTTGAATTTACCACTAACTATTTTATTTCAACGATTTCTTCTTCTTTAATGCAGTTTTTACATTAAACTTCTGGTTTATATTAGTATGTGTATAAACCAACAAAAAAAAACCAAAGTGTCTGACTTTAATCCCGCGTATGGCGATTTTATATATTTTACCTCATCCAAAAAATCCTTGGTGCAGCTAAAGAAGTTTTCGCTTTAAAAAAATTATAATCGTAGTTTAAAAAAAACGATTTTTCAATGCTTCATCCATTTCTAGTTTTTTCTAATACCAAGCCATAACACCTGAACAACATATCAATACTATCTAATATATTATACCATTAATTATTTTAGTTTATAAAAAAACTCGCTTTAGTTTTCACCCTTTCCACTCCAATTACTGGGGACCCAGTATTGCTATCAGCTCCATTGAATTTTGAGCGAATATTGCACTTTAATTTGTTTACTCCAAAATAAGTATTTCTGTCAGTTCTAAAAGCCTGATTTTTTTGTAGTTTCTTCTATGACTAAAGTATAGATTGGTATAAAATAAAACATATATTTTTATTTTTAAATATATTTTTTAATTTTTATTTATTGAAAAAAATAGAAATTTGTCACAAAAAACCAGAAAAAACAAGAATTTTTGACAAATTTTGAATGGGAAGACCTATATTTGTTGCTTGTTTTTTGTTTGCTTACAAACAAAATTAAGTGGTTTACAAATAATTTAGACAATAACACATTATTAAAAAAAATATAATTGAAAAACAAGTTTTTTTGTAAAAAATTAGTTTTTATGAAAAAAATAGTTTTGACACCAACTTTTACAAAATTGCTCCAACTATTTATTTTATTGCTTAGCAACAGCATTATTTACGTCAAAACTAGTAAGTAAAGCTTTTTCCAAAACTTATTGGTAATATTGGTGACACTCAGGTTCGAAACAAAAGTTCTGTCGCCACTCCCGTCATTTTGTAACAAACTGCTGTCGTCTTCATTCATTTTATTTCACAACAATCATTATTGTAAAAAGAACAATATTAAAAAATAAATTGTGAAATTACACATGATAACCTACTACAACAAAACTAAACAACGCGTAAGCTCACTAAAACACTGTGTAGTAAGTAAGAACCAAACAACGGCGAGAGCAGACAGCTGTTTATAGAGTGGCCAAAGACAGCAAACATTACATTTTCTAAGATTTATTTACCACAGAAACTGAACTCAATGAAAAGCGCCCGCTACAAGACTGTTGATTTTTCTATTATTCAAATTTATTATTACAATCATGAGAGTTATAAATACAGGCTGTGACTCTACAAAATCAGACCCCGACTTTGGGAACCACTGCTCTTCATGATCAGTCTTATAGGGATTTTAAAAATTGTAAGCCCGGGGGAGGTAAGTAAGCCTGGTCTTTGACTCCCGGTTTATTTGCAATACCAATGAAATACTTAGGGCCTAGGCGTTGTTATTCATCGCTGAATGTTTTGGAAGAGACATGTGTAGATATAAATATTATTTATAATTTCAGTATTTTTAGTGCACTTAAACAATATGGAAATTTATAGGTGAAGTTAAAAATGAATTTACTGCGATTGTGCAACGCATGTCTGCCATGGAACAGAAATGGTTTATTCGGATTGTGCTGAAAGACATGAAATTAGGTGTGGGTCATATTAAAATACTGAATGTGTTCCATCCTGATGCTAAGGAATTGTATGATGTCTCCAACAGTCTGATCAAGGTAAGTGTTAAAGTCCACTGTGTTTGAAACATTATTATAAATTGTTAAGATTGCACAGCGAGATAAAGATTCTGGGTTCAAATCCTGTTCTTGGTTTATGTTTTTAGCGAATTTCCATAGTAAAAATGAGCTATTGCAGTGGCCCTTACTTATGGTAAGACCCAAGGTCAGGAGTAGCAAATGAGCACTGATCATGGTCCCCAGAACACGTTTTGGGGTGTCATTAAAAATCATATATATGTGTTCGCATTCTAGCGGACGTATTTTAAGTCCGATTTGGTTCAAATTTGGTACACATGTTGGTTGTCTACGTTGCTCGGACGAGTTCGTTAGCCAAAAAAATCCAACAACCCGAAGCACGTTTTTTGACCAAAAATAACTATTTTTTGAGATTTTTCCTACGAGAATGAATATTTTTTAGAGTTTTTCTACAAATTTAAATGTAGGATGTAATTCTGCACATTTTGTTTTTTTTATGCGACCTTATAGTTCGCTTGGTTCCCCCAAAATCGATCAAAACGTAAAATACCATAAAAGTACTCGGGTCAAAGCCATGTGGTAGACGAAGCACGCAATGCATTGTGTATTGAAGATACTTCCAATACGGGGGTTGGCGTGCGAAGCACGCAATGCTTTGTGTATTGAAGATACTCCCAATATCCGGAATGGCGTGCGAACCATTTTGCAGCTATTCAGCACCGTCGTTTTATTTCCCAAATTGTTGGTTGAAACTCTAAAACATAGGCCTATAAACTTAATTTTGGAAATTTGCTCAACTCACGTCAGCAGTTCAGCTGCGTGGTCGAATTATTTACACTTGTAATTTATTTAAGTATTTAAAATGTGTAATTCAATTTCAAAACTTGTTTAGGTTGAACAAGCTTTATGGTGTAATATTGGTTCTAATAACTGTTTTTGTATAACATGTATTTTATATTTTTGAAGTGTAAACTTCTATAGGCGCACTAGGTCAAAAATTTGTTATACATTTTTATTTAGCAGAGTAATATAGTTTACTTGTTGCTGGGGGTGAATCGGATTTTACCGTCACGCATTTCACCATGCATTTTGTGAGAAGCTCTATTCCATCTGTTTGAAAAAATGTTTGTTCTTGCCGAGATTCGAACCAGCCTTATCTGGTTAGGCCACGAATGCATTGTTACTTTAGTATATTTGAGTTAGGTATATGAGTGTAACAGATTGTCCTTCGCCGTAGGCTTAATCTGTTAACGTTAACACAATGTATAGTTTAATTGGTAATACTCTGAAATGGACATTGTGCTTCCTCATTTTGTAAGTTGTGTTAAATAAAATATTAGCTTTTTTAGATATCGCCAAAGAAGTTTACACTTCTCCCATAAGGTCTTAACCCTCCAAGTGCTAACGTCGCATATGCGATGTATAAAAGTCGCGTTACGGTGCTAACATCGCATATGCTAACGTTTGCGCAACACATTTTGTAAATGTGTATGTCGCCGCTATTTTTAATACAATCGGATACTTCTATGTATGTTTGTGTTTGGAAAGAATCACTTTATTATAATTTAGAGTTTCATAGCGATATCAACTCAAACAAACCTTCGGCAGAATTGTCAAATCAAGTATCTATATACGGTATATAGTCGTGTAGTAGGCCTACGCATAGATAGACGCTCGGAACTCGGATTTTGTTTGTTTATCCACTAGTTGTTATTCATTTTTAGTTTTAGTATAGATCAGTTTATTTTTATTTGTTTTTGTAAATGTTTATTTATTTTTTAAGTAATTATGAGTGAACTTAGCAATTTAAGGGCTATTAGAGGTGCTGATATTTTTTTCTTTTTTTTTCTTGTATATAATGTGTGTGTTATGCCTTTATAACAAATTAAAACCATAACTATTGGGCCTAGACAGTACTTTTATATTTTTAGAGGCAAGTTTTTCTTCTTTGTGCAAAAAAACCATTTTTTTAATAAAAAACAGAGTTTTTTTTTATAAACAAAAAGTTTGTTTTTTAATGCAAAGTAGTAGTGTTATGTATATTTCTATTCACCATAAAATTGTGCAACTTTTGGCTATATTGAATTTTTTACATTACTTTTTTTTACATATTTTGAGTGAGAGGTTTTAGAACACAAAAAGATTTATTTTTTTTATTTCTACTTTGGTTAACAAAAAAAGTATAAAAATTATAAGGTAAGCCTGTTAAAGCTATTTACTGTAAAGACTATGTAATTGTGATTAAAATGATATATAATAAGTCTTACTTTACTGTTAGTGAGTATTTTATAATGATTTTAGTTAATAAGCATGCACGGAACCAAAAAACCCTTAGCACTAAAGAGCAATATAGTCAGCACTTGGAGGGTTAAGCACACAATTTACAATTTTAAAAATTTATTTCAAAACTTTTTTTGTTATTTCTTTCAAATGGAACATGTGTCATGGCATGATTAATTACATCTATACTAATATTATAAAGAGGTAAAATTTGTTGGTTTGTATGTAGGGGGGGTAATCTCTGGAACTACTGAATCGAGTGAAAAAATTGTTTTACTAATAAAAAACTACACTATCCCTGAGTAACATAGGCTAGAATTCATTTGAATAAAAACAGTATTTATTTCAATATTTTTGTAAATTTAGTTGCAAAAAAATCTTAGGTTAGGCTTAGGCTCATGAACCAACACAAATATTTACATTTATTACCATAGAAACCAGTTGAATAAAATAACAGATAAAACAGCTGTTTGCTCTAATAACTAACGCTGATTTAAAACTTTGAAGCAATCATTTGTATTAAGTTTTAAGTTAGGTTTTTATTCAAGTGTAGACCTGAGCCTTGCTGGTTCTTTTAACCTTTATTATAACTGCTGTTATAAATTTTACAAAATAATTTGATTTGAACATTATTTACCATCTTAGCTTTAGGGTTGTTATTAATCCTACACCTTTATTATAAAGAAAAGATAACATGATTATGTGTATAGAAGGTTTCAATGGAGTTGGCGTGCGGAGCACGCAGGGGTTTCCCCTAGTACTTGATACAAATAAGAGGTACCAACAATAAAACGTACATATACACAAAATTACATATAAATTTACATACAAATTTGATAAAAACTACAGTTAGTTAATATATTTTAAAACAAATAAGCCCTTCCCGACACCTGCAGATTGGGCTCAGGTACCTCTGGAAAGATATTCTTCCACAAAGCACTTTCTAGCTCTTGAAACTGTGGATACAACCTATGTTTTAAATATTTTCCGGAATTGTATTGAACAACTTTATACCAGAGTAGTAAATTCCGCGTTCAAAACATTTAAATCTGTGGACGGGATATTGAAAAAGTTTTTGACGGATAGGGTATTTGTGGTGATGATTAATTTCAAATATATTATGATTGCTCTTAAAGAAAATTAAAGTTTCTTAAATATAAATGCAAGGGAAAGTTAAAATATTGTTTTTGGAACGAAGTTCCTTAACACGGGTTGCGGTAGGATTTAACAAATAGAAAATGTAATGCGTAATGAAAAAAAGTGTTATTTATTGGTTGCTATGGTAATGACAAATATAAAATATGATTAACGAAAAAGCGTTACCAAATTGATAACTATGGCAATGAATATAAATACATTCAAGCAACATGTCTTTTAGTTTATCAATTTAAATTAAGAGACGATCGGTTCCGTCCGGCGTAGTTCAGATATTATCGTCAAGCACTGAAATACATTCAATAAACATAAAAATGTTCATTCATAAGTCTAGACCTAACCTAAAATTATTGTATGTATTATAGTGTACCCTTCCTATCACGTTCACCGTCGACTATCAAATAAA
>JAGFPH010003766.1:0-26610 GCA_018207615.1 Philaenus spumarius
AATTAATAAAACAATATGGTGGTGGCATGTCTGGCCTGGACATGTAAACAAATCACTTAAAACTTCTGTCAAAAATTAGTATATTATTACAAATATACATGTGGTTTTGGTATAATACTCGTACATTACATATTTAGTGTACCATCGGGGACCCACCTATATAAAATACAGAAATCATAATGGTAAACACAAACTGTTACTTGATTGCTTTGCACGTTAATACTAATTTGTTTAGTTGACGAGATTAGCATATTTGTTTTAACTACCCAACTGTTAATACCATATAAGTTTGCTTATGTAATTTATTAAACTTGATTAAAACTGGTTACGACTATACTAAACCCGACAGAGTCGTAAATATTGCCTCAGTGTCGACACTTTGTTCTTAGAACTACCATTATTAAGTAGATAAAGTTATATCTTCAAACAAAATTGTTGCTTTAGGTATTATTAGGTTAGTCTGTTATTACATGAAACTTAAAATCAAATCGGAGTCAGTGTAGAAATAATCTTTAATAACAATCCGTAGAACATTAAATGAGACATTATTCGTGTAAAAGCAATATTGTAGTTCACGAGTTCACGCATGCAATGTTCTATACGTATTCAGATTACAATAGGCTGCGGTCATAGAATGTAACAATGGGTTTGATGTGTCGCAGGCTTGAGGTAATGTTGCCATGACGGGCATAATCCCCTGCAGTTGTGTGCCAAGCTAGTTGTAATACCACGTATTCTCACTATAAATACAAATATGTCTTTGTTTTTTAGGCAAGGTTTTGGTTTTTTCTTACACTTAACCTTGAATAACACGATACAAAAGTAAATAAATACATAAAAATTACTAATATTAACCCTAAATTACTTATGTCTAAATTTTTTTAAGGGATTGCTTATGTATCGTAAATTTGACTACTAGCAATTCTTTTTTACTGTACTAAAATAATTTTGTATACAGTATTTTAATTGTATCCTAGCATATTTTAGGACTCTATTAAAAAAAAGAGTTATACATCAAACCATTCAATAAAAAAAATAAATAAAAAAGTAAACTACTTTTTATAAAAAAAAAAACAAGAAATTTAAAAACAATTTTGAATCTTATACAAATGTTTGATGTATTTTTTAAACACATACTTTTGGTAAGTACTTGAGTTGTAATACATTTTTTTAGTAAAATTCAAAAGTTTCTTTTTCTGTATGGGTTTGGTGGTTTAATTAAAACGTTACACTGTCACTTATGTATCGTCAAATTGACTACGAGAGCTCAAGAAAACAAGGATGCGTACTAATTTTAACAACGAAACTGTGCAACTTACGTCTGTGGTTGGATTTGGGAAGGTACTGGGAGGTGTTGTTAAAAACAAGCACCTATTTTGCTAGATACAGCGATTTTGCAAATGGTGCATTGTTATTTTAATGACACATAAGTAATCTAGGGTTAATAAACAAATACGAGACATGAAAGTAATGATCACTTCTAAAACATAATGTATAAAAACTGATTAACTAAATACATAAAAATTTTATTTATCTTCAAAGAAAAATATAAATAAATTTAAATTACACTATAGAAAAGAAAATATGAACATACTTATACTCTCAAACACAAACACATTTAAGATCAGCCTACAAAACATACGAAAACTACCAAAAACCATCGCAAAATCAACAAACCAAAGCCTTCTTAAAATTAACTCAAAAATTTATTCGCTTCAAACTCTCCGACATTGCTGTCACTGTGAATTATTTATTAACTGTCTCAGTTCTGCAACTGACTATAAGTAATAATGATACTCCTTCTCGTGTGTAGGTAGATTTGTTCCAAAAATATTCCTTTTTGCCAGATAACGAGGCAATCTAGCCAGAAGAATAGCATACAATAAAAACAACATTTGTTTATCTGTATATATCAACTTGTATATAATGTTTTTTTAACATTATGCTAAGTGAAAAATAAACCGCAAAACAAATTTTGAGTAACCTAGCATTTGTTATTTAAAGCAGAAATAAATATGCCTTTTCTTTGTATCTGTACGGCATGCCAAACATACGTGGTGAACTAGATTAGAATTTGTTGATAAATACGACAAATTTTATGAACTTTTATATGACGTTACAACCAATGTTTTAAAGTGTTTCTTAAAGTTCAGTGTTTTTTTAACAAGAGTTTAATAAGTGGATATAATAATCAGGCCTGAAAATGATGATCGTGGCAGCGAAACATTAAGAAACAAAAATTAAATCAATCACAAAAATGTTTAATTTTGATTACATTTACCTTATATTTGTTTCAAATTATAGTTATTTTTTGTTCGCCAAATATGTATTTCAAAAATGTTTTTAAATGGTTAAAACAAAAATTTGAACGTTTGTTTTGCAATTTTCACATTAAAAATTAAATTTTGTCAGACATATTACTTTCCTCCTTCCCCCATTGCTGATATCATACTCTGTTGGATATCATCCTGTCACAACGAACTACCATTATTGGTTTCGTAGCAATATACTTATATAAAAGCGAGTGGACGTCCGTGGAGTATGTATGTCCGTACGCCCGTGAGTAACAATTAATGATAACAGCTGATTTCACCAATTATCTGTAACACTTATTCAAAACGTAGCGTAATTTATACATTATCAATCACAACTTCAATCAATAATATAATGTTTTGTGAAGTTGTTGTTTTTTGTGTGTGTTTTTTCATGAGTTATATAGCTAATGTAGGCTATAATACATTATAATATTTGGTTTAAGGTTTTACAATTAATTTAAATATAAACTCTTATCATCATTATATGCATTTAAGCAAATTTAAAAAAACCATTTAATTGTTTAGCTTCAGAAACATTCGTAATCTTAGAATATAGAAACATTCATTTCTTCATTATAATAATAATAACTTCTAAATGATTTTGTGTATATTAATATGAATATAAAGCAATTAAAAGATAATTTTTGTATCTATACTTTGATATTATAATAAAGTATGTGATTACAAAACTTTACCCGATAGGCCTACAGTTTTATAAAATCATATCAAAGTTTTACAACAGTTGACTATTTTATAATATTAAGAGCATTTAAATTATTTGATAAGTGAAAATTATTGATAAAATAAAAATCGATAAAATTTGTTTACATTTCGTGATATTTAATAATATATTATGTAAATAACACATTTTATCAAATAGGTATACAGTTAATAATCCTTATAATTGTACACATTGTGCTTAGTTCACTCTTGTGGAAGGGGACACAGTTGACTTTTCACAACGACAATTAGACCAGCCATTACATTAATTTACAATACATTTTAATATTTCAAAGTTATTATAATTAAAATTATATAAAACAATAAAGGAAACGTTCTAAATTGTGTGTACTTCATTTTGTATTTATCAGATTGAATATCAACTAGAGAGATCAAAATATCAATCAAGTGTATTTTGTATTCCTTTTAAAGGGTAAAACACTAAACAGGTAAGTCAATGTCAGTGTTGAAAAATATTAATATTGCAACTTTAATCAGTAGGATATTTGTTTTGATAAACTAGGCTTACATATAGATTTATTTGTTATTTCTATTTAATATTGCACTAATTGTTAAACAACTGAAAAGGCAATTTCTAAAATGTTTGCTATTTGTAATCTTTTTTTTTTAACATTAAATCATTTAAATAAAATAACAAATGTAAGTGCTTTAAAAGATAAAACAAAGATGATACTTCATATGTGTTGGAAAAAATTCAAATTAAATCTACAAACAGTTCGTTATGTTTAGATGCAATCTTTTTTAAAAATTAAAATAGTTTTTGGTAGTCAGCTGCTCGCAGGGTAAATATACCAATAACTTGTTTTTTTTTTTTTTTTTTCTACTTGCGAGAAGGGTTAGATCCGAAGAAAACTATTACAAACTCTTTGATCACATGTAATCTATGTGTTACATCAAAAAATAAATTACAATAAGCATAATACATTTTCATATTTTATGAAAGTTTAGTGTCTTGAAACCAGCATGAGTTGTTTTCTTAATTCAACAACTGTAATAACTCAGGTATACTGAAACTTCAACGAAATATTACAAAGCTGTCTTATTGTGGGATTGAAACGTATTAAGTTTTGAATTAATTGTGGTTTAAGTAAAATGTGAATTCTTGGTAAGTTTGAGATAAGCAGAATTCCTTTTTTAAAACGACTTATAAAATTAAACGTGCATTTTATTTATCTTAATTTAAATATAAAAACTTCATAATCATAAATTGTTATTTATATTAAGAATAACCAATCACGATGTTTTCCTTAAATACGTACTTGAATTATAATCCAACGGACTCACTATTCTCCAACAAACACTACCCACATATAATTCATGAAGAAATTGAACTCATGTGCAGGAAAGGCAAGCAAGTAGATTGGAAGAAATAGAAAGATTATTAATAGAAAAATACTATACAATTTTAAATTCCGTTTAAGCTATGAAATTCTATACAAGATTAAATATTATTATTTAAATTCTTAAATTTATAGATTTTTGTATTCAGATAAATTAGATATAACAAACTTCCAAATAATCATTTTGAAATATTATTTAGGATTGAACCTAACATCCATGCAACATTTCAGCGTTCTATCCATTTATAAAAATAAATACTGTATTTGACTTTTATACATTTATTAGTACATTAAGACCCCGTAAAAAATCACGCAAAGATTAATTTGATACACATCAGAAAACCATAGTTTTGTATTTTTCTTAAAAGAGAAATACAAATTCTGTGTTAGAAAAGTTGTCGTATTAGTCATTTTATTTAAAAATATGAAATAAATTTGTAAGAACAAAATAAAAATATGAATTTTGTTAGGTATATTTAAATCAACGATTTCAACTCGATAATATCAAGTACATTATGCAAAATATATTATTGGGCACTTTAAAATTTGCTCAAACTTTAATCATCCGCAGGTTAGTATTAAAAATTAAAATAAGATTAAACTTGTATGATTCTATTAAAATAGCAATAATTCAGACCAATAACAAGAGCCAGAGCAAAGTAATGCACATGACAGGAAAGATACGTGGCAGAACGAATCAGATGTGTCAATGTACACTATTTTTAAGGACAACACAAATCTTAACCTAACAGTTCTAAACATAACCTTAAATGCTTCATAAAGTTGTACATTTTTAATCAGCTGCTATAATGTATATGTTAACGAATTATTCAACAATATTTAATATCGTTTGCGCTATAACTCTTTTTTTACTCACGTACGTAAACTTGGTTTTACAGAAATTTTATGAATATAGATATACTCAAAGTTATCATTTGAATACCCTATTATTTTTTTTTTTCATACGCTTGTATTTACAATGTGTATTTAATATAATTAACTATTGACAATACAAAATAAATGTGTATACTCTAAAACTGAAAGCGTTGTTCTCTTGTTAGCCTGGAAAGATATATTTACAGAATGTAAATATCATTTAAACCTTTTAGTCCGGTAGAAATTGTGTTTGTATACAGGGTGATTTTTTTAAATGGGCCACCATTGGTATCTCAGAAACTATAAAAGTGAAAACAATCTTTAAATGTGGGACCTTTCCTTGTTTTTTGGGAAATTAAAAAATATGTAGTTAAAATATTTGTAAATGGCCGCCATTTTCCAATATGGCGGTCAACTTTGAAATTTCTTATGGAAGCCCCTATTTTTTATGATGCATTTGGATTTAACATGCAATTTTAAGACGTTTTTATTCTTGGTGATTTTTTGATAAACTTAACCGTTTAGCGCTGAAAGTTTCAGAAACTCTTTTTTCAACAATTATTAAAGAGGCATGTTTTAAAATTTGCAAACGATAAAATTTAACTCAAAGGGTAATATTTTGTACAATGTAAAGTTAAAAAACTGATGTAATTTCACAAATACTTAATTTTATACAAAAAATGTACTTAAATTACTGTTAAAAAATCACCTCTCCTACCCCACCCTACAAGTCACAGTGAATCTGTTTAATAATTTAAATATGTTTGTGAGAAAGTATGTGCCAGTTCCTGTGGTACCGTTTATTTAACATTAATTTAAGTACGTTTTTTGTATAAAATAAAGTATTTGTGAAATTGACACATTTTTTTAACATTCCACTGTACAAAATATTGCACTTTGAGTTAAATTTTATTTTTTGCAAATGATAAACATGCCTCTTTAATAATTGTTGAAATAAGAGTTTCTGAAATTTTCAGCGCTCCTAGCTGCTAAACGGTTAAGTTTATCAAAAAAACACCTAGAATAAAAACGTCTTACAATTTCATTTAATACCCAAATCCGTCATAAAAAATAGGGGTTTCTATAAGAAATTTCAAAGTTGACCGCCATGTTGGAAAATGGCGGCCATTTAGAAATATTTTAACTACATATTTTTTAATTTCCCAAAAAACAAGGAAAGGTTCCCCATTTAAAGTTTGCTGTAAAATTAATACTTTCTGAGATCCCAATGGTGGCCTAATTAAAAAATCACATAAAATAGAAATTTTTTGAGAGGCTGTAGCTCATAAACGGTTGGGTTTATAAAAAAATACAAAAGAATAAAAATGTCTTAAAGTTGTGTCCCCAATCGAAATTCAACATAAAAGATAGGGGTTTCTATTTGAAAAAATGAAGTTTGCCGCCATATTGTAAAAATGGCGGAGTTTTTGGAAATGTTAATATTGTATTTTTAATTTAAGGGAAAAAGTAGGGAAGGTCCCCCATTTAAAGATTGTTGTAACTTTTATAGTTTCTGAGATGCCAATGGTGGCCCATTTAAAAAATCACCCTGTATACACGACGTTTGAAAGCGTTACAAAGATTTTAAATGAGGGTACACTCCCTGACAATAAATATCGCGCTCTAGGAATAGGTTGGTTGTAAATTATTTGCAATTTTCTGGTAATGCTACAGTTTATATGTGTTCTATTACAAGTAAAAATATGCAAAAATAAATAAATAGTTAGTAGGCCCAGCATTATTTTAAAAAAAGGGCTCATTTTTAATTTGAGTATTAATTCATAATTTATTTTTTCATAGAAATATTTTATTGCAAATAATATTGGATTTAAAAGTTTAAAAAATGTGATTTACATTCAGTTTCCTTAGTATAGTTTTAGATGTGTTTAAAATCAAAGCAACATAACAATTACTTATGCAAGTAGTAACATTAATTCATTTGGCATGCATTTTTACAATGGGCGAATAAACCGAAAAGATAAAATATTCTTCACCCTACTCTGGGTAACTTAAGTAAGTGGACTTACTGGTTGGCGAACAAACTTACGTTTCAACAAGTGTTTTTATTGTTTCAAAATAATTTAAAAGTGTTATTTTTTAATGAATGGTTATAAATACCTTGTAAGTCGTAAAATCCATGTTTTTATTGAGATGTTTCACTGACATCTTCAGGGTCACACTTCATATAAATTACTGTTACAAAATGAAATAATTTTTTTGATAATTATGTTAGACAAAAACAATTTGAATGAATGTTTGAAAAGTAGAATTGTATTAACAACAACAAGTACACAATATCACATTAAAATAGAGTAGATAGTTATGTAATTAGGAATGAAGCAATCGTAGAGAAGCATTTTTAGCCAGCGTGTGTGTCAAGAGACTATTTCCGTGAGGTGTGGATGACACTAGCTGAGCTATCCAACCGGAGCCACTAAGACAGAGTAAATTTCAATGTTTTTGGATATTAAAGGGAAATTTTGTTTAAGTCAATTTTAGGTTAGGACCAGTTCTTGTGACTTAACTATTGGAAAAGTTATTTAGCTAAAAATGTATTCATATTTGGGTAGTATAAATGTGTACTCAGTTTTGCTGTTATGTAATAAGATTTAGACTAAGTTTTATTGTAGTTAACTCACAGCGTAGAAATAAAATATGTTTAGATCTTTCGAGTAAACTATATGTTTATATATACTCATATATATCAGATATATGACTTATTTTATTTTTGTAGTAATTGGGGTTTTTACCTGTTGGGGTTGCTTTTACAACACGGTTCTATTATGTATTTCTTTTGTTTGTTTATAAAATTAGTGTGTTGTAATAAATGTATTCTATTCTATTCGATATGTTTGTAACCCTGTCACTAAAATTATTTCAGACGCGATTTTATTTTGTTTTAAAATCCCTTTGTAATAACATGTCTTATCTATTATACTCATTTCCTATAAATACCCACTTTTTTCCCAGCTGGTTCTGCACTTTACATAACATTTTAACCATTTTATGAGTGTTGTTAGTGTTTAGTGTTTAAGGTTAGATGTCAGCCTGAATAAGCCTTTGTTAAAACAGTAAAACATGTGGCAAAAAAACGTGTATTGTTAAGACATACAAAGTACAATTTATTATAGCAATCAAATAGGCTACAATTAATGTTATATTAGTTATTTATACATTTTTGTTTTTATGTTGTGGATTTTTTTAAATATACTTAATGAAATATACTTTCGCTTATTGTTCAGGCATTTTCAAACCAATAAAATGCGATGTTAACTTGCATTGGTTAATGGGCGTCGTTTTTATTAATAAAACGATTTAACAAAACACAAAACAACAATTAAATATAACTAAGACAGAATTCCTAGTTACAATACATTCCAATGCAGTAAGGATGGGAACCAGATTTTGCAAGTCTGTATCACTTCTTCTGGTCAACTTACAGGACGCAAACGTAATCAACCGAAAGTCAGACCACATTAGGAAACCCTTCAATACAAATATTACTTTATTAGTTTTTAAAATGTGTTTTAATACATAAAATTGTTTTGTGAAATTTAAAAATAATAACTCTTTTCTGATTTTTTTTTAAGAAACAAAGCCCAAAGTCCATTATGTAATTTTACATTTGTTATGAATAAATTCTGGATGAAAATAAAACCGTAAGCAATGGAAACCAGTTTTTACCAGGTAGTGTTATTTATTCTTATTAAAATAGAGGAAGCAAATTTAATAAAAAAAAATAAAAAATTACACATCAGCTAGGGAAAATCTAGCTAAAAGCACTAACTTCCTACAAACTATAAATCTAAATTTGTGTAATATTATTCTTAAGTATTATAAAAATCATTTGCAATTCAATTACTTAAGTTAAAGTAATGCCATGTTTTAACTACCCTTAAAATTAAATGAAGCAATAGCGAAGCATTGCCTGGTCCACTAGTCGATTATACAGGGTGTATCAGGAAGAAACGGAAAGAATTGCAGGACGTGTTCTACTGGTGAAAATAATGAAAAAAGTACCTGTAAACATAGATCCGAAAACGCTTCGTTTTCCAGATATCCGCCATTTTGTTTTTTGTACAAAATAATTCATATCCAGAGAATGGTTTTACTGATTGAGTTCAAACTTGGTATGAAGTTTAACCTGACAATGATATACCTCAAAAAAATAAACGATTAAATCCAATCATGCGTTTCAAAATGGCGGCTGTTTGAAAATTTCAAACCTAAATTACTCCAAAACCGTACATTTTAACTAATCTGTTCTAATCTGTACTAATCTGTTCAAATTAATCATCAATCATTCATTAGACATAACAACCCAAACAAGTAGTGTATGCCATTGTATTGGTATTAATTTTATTTGTTAATAAGAGTTAGTAATTTTGTTTCATAAGTGGATATTTCAGCTAGCTTGATACAGCGAAAAATCAAAAACATTGTTCCCAGAGTTCAAAACATTTATTTTTTATAATTTGTATTTGATTAATATCAATATCTTTGTCAAACCATTCCATTGAGTAATGGTTTATTTGATATTAAACCTTTTAGAAAAAATATTTTAAATTACTAGGACCCGTTTGATGGCTAGCTTGAACGTAAAAAATATTTGTTTTGTATTTTCATTTCCTACAGCATAACAGATTTATTCTAACAATCCATCAATTATACCTTATCATGGGTAAACAATGTCCAAGTTGTTAAAATTTTTAAATTTTTAAAACATATTATAATTTCGGGAAATGAAAAAGCCCTTATATACAAAATTTCAAATAGAAATTTAGGAAGATTGGGATATCAAATTAAACAACAATAAAATATAATCTGAACAAGTTTTTTTGTAAATTTTAGTAAATCATTAACCACTTTAAAATGCCATTTAAAAAACACTTTTTTCTGTATTGAATGTTCCCTAGTTTTGTTAAAAAAGAAATCTTATATAAATTTGTTTTAGTAAATATCAAATTCTTTAAAAGTAAAAATATAATATGGATATAAATATTTGTATAAAGGTTTTAAAGTAATAATGCTATAGATTTTTACTTACTTATTCGTGTTTTTATATATTTTCCTTGTTTTAAAACCTTCTTAGAAATGATTATTTGCTGATTATTATTTTTATTTGAAATTGATTTCTACTCTTTTTGTGCTAAATGTTTGTATAAAAAAGAGGTCATACAAGACATGTAAACTCTAACTAACTATAATTTGCTAGTTGTAGCTCAAGCGTTCCTATGGATGAAAACATTTTCTTTCAAATTGTTTTTTTTTTCTTTTTGTGAGAAATCATGTTATTATAGTATATGCTCAACTAATATTTGTTATTTATTTATACTAAATTTGAGATAAAATTTATTTATAAAATGTAATTGATTAACTGCGCAATGATCAAACAAATTTTTGGGTCAACACATTGTATGTCTCGACTAACCATCTACGCCCGCAAATATTGAATGTAGGCAAAATAATGTACGAGTGTATATAAATTGCCTATACGACCCCGTTTTAAAGGTAGTTATACAAGTATATGAATTGCATACTTAACGCCGTATTTTAAACGTGTGTAATAATTTACATAATAATTACAGGTATAATAAAATTATGAAAAAGAGATGTCTGTGTGTGTGTTCGCTATGCAAGTCCAGTCAGTCTGAAGGATCAGAACAGGATTTGATATGGTTCTTTAATTTGATATAGTTCTCAGAACTAGTTCTTAATTCTTATTAGAGTTACGAGCTGAATTTGTTGTCAAATGATAAAGAACATAAGTTTTTTAATCTAGTAGTTAATTTGTCTAATTTAGTGTTTGATAAGAAGGAAAATTATTTGTTGATAAGGGTTAAAATACTCCCTCGCTATGAAACTGAGAAAGTATAAATTTTTTAATTTAGCAATAGATGTAGATTTAGCAATACGTAAATATAACACAACTACACACATCTGCTCTATTATTATTAAAGATGAACGTTTAGTTCAAAATGAATTGGGTTCTTATAATATGGAAAATTACATACTAATTACAATTTTAAAAGAAAAATACTAGTCAATAATTTATTGTTACTATGGATTTATTTCATATTACATATAGATTTGTTGTATATGGTATAATAATTATCGCTGGTACTTCTCAAAGGATATCTAGTGCAATCATTGACAATATAAAAAACATTCCTTTGAATTGGCCAATGCTAAAACGTTTACAGAGAGAAACAGTTTTTCTTAAAGTAAACAATGATACATTAGTCAATGAAGTGTTGGATCGTCATGATAACCTGGCCCAATACCAGAGGAAGAATAACTTATTTTTTTCATCACTCAGGATAGGAATGGTCAGATGGATGGCACGATTTTTAAATATGTTTAAAGAGAAATTAAAAATGTATCTCTCCATTTCTTCGATTTATCGGTCAGTCAGAATCGGGCGTAAAATGGTCCCCGATTAGGTAAAGTACGACCCAGGGCTATAATTGTAAAGTTCGTTAGTTACAGGGACCGGCGACGCATGTAAGAGAATAAAAAGTTATTAAAGGAAACTGGTATAACTTTGCTTGAGGACTTGGTGGCAGCTTGCTGTACACAGAAAAGCTGTTGAACTGTTTGGTCTCCGGAACGTGTGGATGATGGACGGCCGTGTTTCTTGCACTAACGAACAGGAAAAGCGCGGAACCACTATCATTTTAAAACTATTCCGAACCGAAAATTGCAAATCAAGTTTTTGTAACATTTGTTTATAGTTGTATTTGCTTAATATATGTATCTCTTTTTTATTGAACCTATTTTATTGTTCGTGTTATAATCATCATAATGTGTTACTATTCAAATTTTCTGTTCCAGCTTAAGACAACTTAAAAAAGAAGATACTTTGTAGTTTTTGCTTTAACCCTAGAACTGTCATGGTTAAAGCTGAAATTGAAAAGCCCATTTATAGCGTTTTGCAAGCATATTTTTTAAAATTCGCCAAAAATAGTAAATGAACCCCAATCCAAAAGTGTTCAATAGCTTTGTTTTAGAAAAAACTTCAAATAATTCAAATATGCCATTACAAATGAGTTTCTTTTGAAATTGTAAAAGTTATTAGCTCAAGAAACAAAAAATGTTCAGTAACGAAAGGAAAACGTTAAATTTTAGGCCTACATAACAAGTAGTAAAAAATTTTTGTATTTTTTTCGTAAGCGTAAAAAAGTTTCATAATTTAGTTATAAATAGAACTGTATAAAAACATTTATCAATTTAAAATGTTTTATTTTGAAAAAACAGTTTTTATGTTCCAAGTAACAACCCTAACCCTAAATTGTAACGTCATTTAATAATATATGCTTTGCCCAAAAATGAAATATTATTATAACAAAGTGTAGAGGATAAATCAAAGAAAAGAACGATATACTTGTCTTTCCTTAGTTCACAAAAGTGTTTGAGTTATATTTATTTGAATAACAAAATGACATCAATCTAATGAAAAGTCGCCAGTCTACACACTGCGTATAGAACGGGACATTTGAATACCGTTGGAACCCACGCGCTGGACTTTCTCACTAGAACGTAATAATTATGTACATTTCAATTGTCGTCTAGACAGACAAAAAACCGGTTATTTCTGTATTAATTCCTACCGTTACGAAATTCAGATTTTGCTGAACAAAATGGTATAAAGAAATCTGTCAAAACATTTGATATGGTAGGCGTAAAATCACATGACAAATGGGCTGTTTCATTGGTTGAAAAACTGTCCAATCGCAAGGGTTTACAGTAATTCTTGGAAAAAATACTATTTTTATAGTAAAATCTGATTAGAAGGCACCAACAGAAAGATAAAATCTTGACGAATCCAATGGTATCTTTATAATATCCAAAGAAATATTTGTGTAGATGGTCTTGAACGTCGAAGAAGTGGGAAATAACAGTACAATTGTATGCAGATTCGCCCGCGGAAATAGCTGTAACACAATATGCATATTTTAAAACGATGATTACGTATGTAAATATAAGTTTTACGAAAAAGTTGTAAATACAAAAATTAAAGTTTAATTAATTTCCTTTCCAATGGTGCCAGGTTTATTACGATTGGATTATTGAAAGTGTGTTAAATTATCGATTATGCAAATATATGCAAATTCTCGCTAAGGTTCGAGCGGGTTGCATTTGCGCCCGAGAGACTGTGGTTTGCCACTTTGAGGGTTAAAGGTTTAAAGTATTATTATTTATATAAGCCTATACATATATATATATATATATATATATATGTTCATTCCACTATATTATTTTGATTGCTGTTAAATGTCATTAGTTGTTGTACGAGTACAATATAAAATATAATTTATTTTGTTGCACTTTAGACAAGGATACTGGAATAACAAGTCGTATTTCAGAGTGCAATGACTATAGTTAGTTGTAATTAAAATTATATGTATATTTTTTTAATTCATTTTAATTGAGAGAATTAATTATAAAATTAGTTTTTCTTTATAATTTGTTACTATATATTTTTTTATTATTTTGCATTTTATTATAGTCTAATATTTTAATATTAGACAATAATATGACAATTTAATAGTATTGACATTTAATATTATTAAAATCAACTTAGGTTTATGATTAATCCTTCATCTTTATTAAAAAGAATATTATGTATTTTATCTTAGTAGTATATCTGTGTATCAAGGCAGTTTGCATGGAAACGACCTAAGGGTCTCCCTAGTATATCTATATGTGCGTAAATAAAATAAGATTATGTTTTCTCTGTTTTTTTTAATTCTGGATTTCTTCGGTTTCAGTAGAGGTTTGTTGTAGTTCAATAAAAAAATTAGTAAAGAACTACAAAAATATTGCAGTGGTAGCTATGTATTGTAATTTGTGTTATTTAGATAATAAAGCTGTAAAGCTGTTCTATTCAAAAAATACTGTTTATAAGTATATTTTGTTTATTCATTACAGAAAGCAGCACCTAGCAGAGGACACCCTTAGAATCTAACAGAAACCAGTTTTCATGGAAATACAACTCCATCCGTCTCTGTTTCTCTCCCCTCCATTTCACTCCTCTAAGTCAAATGAAGTAAGTTTTCATTGTTGCTACGAACATAGTTTTATTTAGTTTCATTTTTGTTTTTGTTTTTAGTGGCCCATCACTTAAAATGAAATTTTAAAATAATATTTATTGCCAACAAAAATTACTTATTTTTAAATTAAAGGTTTCTTTAGATAAATTAACAACGTTAAGATGGCTGAACGTGCGGAATTCTTGACGTAAAACTTCTTCTATAGAAGTTCTATATTGTTGAACATTTATAAGTTCAACAATTAACATTTCACATAAACTATGTATTAACAAGACAAGTGTACACTATTATTAAACTAATATGTGGTCACAAACAATTTCTTCATGAAAAACATTAAAAAGGTAATGCCCTAAACAAAAGTGGGTCGCGTCGATGTCTGGAGAGAGTACAGTGCCCTAGCGTTCTTGATTTTATCGGCACTAAGGTTATAAACTCCACGTCTATTCTTATGTCTCTCGGACAGTACCTTATCTGACCTTGTGTTCACATTTCCGCGGTAGTTTATTAACATTGTATAATTTTAGGGTAATTGTATAAGATAATTTTGTTGTTAGTAATAGCCTCGTCAAGGTCCAGTGAGAGTTCCCAAGATTCCCAGAATGGAGAGTTAAAGATCAACGTGGCAAAACTACTGTTAATAATTTTATAAACACTTCTAAGCTAGCACGTAGGTAATTTCTCGGTGGCATTTCTATTAACAGCTCATTTCGAACGTAATAATTTAAATCTTTGATTTTTAGGTTAGGTTTTCTTTTATAAATATATATAAAATACCATAATCACCTCTGCAAATTGTACCCGATTGAACGTTGAGTTGTGATAGTAGGCCTATTTGGCTTAGTTATTTTCTTTTTTATGACAAGTTTTAGTAATTTTAATAACATTAAATATAACAACTTCATGTTTAGGATGATGATATTTATTTCTATTCTTTTTGGAATTTGTTTAGGCTTTATATATACTCACACATTGATTTCATTAGTTTAGTAATACCCTAGTTAAACATCATTCATTCTAGAGCATTGTATGCTCATTTATTGCAGTCCTGTCGTAACATGGCAAGGAGGCGTGTTTTATATTTTACATTAAATAACATAGGACTACATCATTTATGACAGTAACCAAAATCTTTAGCTCTTATTTATAATAAAAGTATATTAGCTTATGATTTACTAAATCAATATCTATTTCTACAGGTTTATAAAACAACCAGTGATTATGCATACTGACATAATTTATCACACTGACAGTAACGTTGTTTGTATTCCATTAACTACACAAACATTGTTCAAAGTGCAGTTTATGAGTTGTAATATTACTAATTATGTTGTTCAAGACTATGAAATGTATCAATTTTCAAACTGCCTACTACTGTCTCTTCTTTACTTTAAACCTCGTCTCTTAACAACACTATCCTTTCAAAGTTGTTATGAAGCTTTTACTGAAGTACAACATTAGTTAATTATCCTGTACAGTTCAGTAGAAGGACGGGATCGCAGTAATGAAGTAAAAACAAGTTTAATGATTAATCTAGAGTTTTGTTACTTCACATTAAAATAGTCCTATAACTTATTAACATCGATAAAGCCGTTAGTACTTGAGTATGTACGCATAGTAGTAGTATATGGTATTATAAAAAAATGCCAAAGTACTAGTAAGGTTTTTTATAATTTATTATAATAGTGTTAGATTTATTATTCGCAATTGTAATAAAAATTATTTCAATGAATGCACATCATACATTAACTTAATATTAAAATTTTGAATATTAAAGAATATTAATAAATATTCTGTCATGTAATCGCTTTAAAACCCTTTGATTTCAACTTAACCTCGTTGTGTTCTGTTAAGATTAGAGGGTAAGTTTAAGATATAGATAAATATAATAAAAAATAAAGCTTAGTATTATAGTTTAGAATTTACTAGCCCAAAACGAAGACACAGAAAGTGAAGCATCGAGCAATAATGCAAAGTGTTGAGAAATAGCTGACCCGAGTAAAGCACACTTACAAAGAAACAATTTGACAATCTGACAAACTATATAAGGGTCATACTGACCTAGATTGAGGGCAGCATTTTTTTGTGTGCTCGGCGGAGACTCTGTGGGGGAGAGTGAGTTTTCGAGTGAAGCGGAAAAGACGCTGCTGGTCGGGAAGCGATCATTTTTGTGCTACGAGAACTCCAGTTAGAGAGCTAGGTAGGTGAACAGATTGTCAAATATTCATCATAAAAGTATTTAAGTTTCTTTTATTTAAAAATTAAAGTAGAAGGTCAGTCGAGCCAGCATTACAAACATAGTTATTTCTTTGGGTGTTTCGTCTTGGGGTAGCATTGCCAAATTCATTAGGTAAAATAATAAACATAAGTTGACCAGTGTTAATAGAAGTTAATTATTGATTGTAGTTTGGTTAGCAGAGATTGTAAAAAGAGAATAATCTACCACTGAACCACTTGATGATCAAATATAATAGTTGTGAACCTTAGTGTAGCTTAATTTACGAACGCTTGTTATAACCAGTAATATTTCAACCCCTAACAAAACTGGTGTTCAGTTTTTACTAAAACAATAGAACTGCTTTAAATTTTTGTTGGCGGATCGGCCGTATTTTTCAGTTTTGTTTTTGTACGGAGAAAGTAGTTTGTTCGAGTAGCAGTTCATTGAGGTTCATGATTAAATTTTTGGGTGAAATTATTTATATAGTTCGTAATATGTATGTTAGAATATTTTAAATGTTACTGTGATTTTTTTTTTAAATTTCGTAATTTGCGGGATTATTAGTAGTTTTACCGAAATCGAGTGTAGGGAGTTCGAATTAAAGCTTCAATTGTGAAATTCTATTTAATTTGAATATAAATATTGTTGATTTAATTGTCATTTAGTTATTTTTAAAGAAAGTATTGTTTTTTTTGTTTCATAATTTAATTAAGAATTTATAAAAATTATTATTTCGAAAGTATATAGGTACTGAGTAGAAAGATTCTTTTTATTTTATAAGTAATTTTTTTACTGTGCCTTTTGTGCCAGGATTAATTAATTAATTATAATACAAATTTTGATTTGCCGAGTTAAAAATGTTTCAGTTGCTATTTTAGTTAATGTTTCATAATTATTAATTATTTCTTTTTAATAGTGATATTATACTATTCGTTTTTGATGTAATCTGTTTACTAAAGAATTAAGTTAAAGTTTATAATATTGAGTTTAGAAGGGGGAAAATACATTATTTTGATATTTTTTTAAATAGATAAGGCTAATCTTGCTGTGAATTTTATGATTTTTATTTTTACGTAATTTGTGTAGGCTTATAGAAACAGTATTCATTGAATTACGTCCTTGTTTATTTTTAAAATTTTTAATTTATATTTATTTTATTTCACTATAATTTTATAGCTTCAGAGATTTATTTTTGTTTACTTCGGAATTGGATGATTTGTTGTTATTAATGTGTGTGTAGTGTATTTTGACAGGAGAAGTTTGTGTAATTGCTGATTTCTTAATTTGATGACTGTAGAGATATTATGTGTTGGTAAAAGTTATGTTAAAGTATATTGTTATTTTGTAGGAAAGAGTATATTTTTTTATCTTATCTTCTAAAGCGAGAGATAATTGTCTGTCTGCTAAATGGATCTGGAATCTCCGTATAAGGATTTTTGATTTTTTGATTTTATATGGGGCTTTTGGCCCCGAGAAATCGATTGGAAATGGTCACCAGTCTGGGAAAATTCGTTTTCTACGCCTTTTTTATTAAATTACAAAGTGAAATTTGTCCATTTTAAACAATACAAAGCACAGCTGATGCAAATGTTTTCAATGTCATTACAATAATCATCTGTTTTCTTTTAAACGAAGCACAGCTGATGCAAATATTTTCAACGCCATTACAATAATCATCTGTTTTCTTTTAAACTTTATTTTATTAGAGGTAAGCCTAATGTTGTATCTATTTATAGTTACCATGGCAACGAATACTTCTGCTAAATAAACATACCCTTTATTTAGTTGTTTAGTGTTATAGGCCTAACCTAAACGATGTTCACGGAAATTTGCAATAATAGTTATTGAAATAATAGCCCTGCTTATAATCGAGCTTTAGCTCGGTCTCCTGGTACCTTTAGGCTAATGTGAAAGGTCTGATAGGTTAAGTGATAATACACAAGTGTAGAATATTTTAGTGAAGGAAATAAATGCTACTCGCATGGCTCTAACTTTAAGTGAGAGGGTACAGAGATATATCATACATATAAAGATACATAAACATATATATTTTATTCTGAAGATCTACTATATTACATTTGATTCTACACTGTGTGAAAACTAAAATCAACCTTAGTCTTAATCATTACGGGCAAAACTGAGTACAAATTTCTACTCCAAAAATATAAATTCTTTTAAATATATATATATATTAAACTCTCCCAATAAATTAACCCACAGAAACTGATTCTAATCCAGAATTTACATAAAACAATTCATAACTGTTTTTGTTGTTCTGCCTTATGGACTGGTTATAATATACTTATAATTAAATAAATACCTTATTTATATATAAAACTGCTCGCAGTCCAGTAACCGTTTTTGTAATCGGTGACGACCGTTTCGCCTATCTATTTCAGGCATTGTCAAACCGAAACTTTTATGTTATAGCATTTGATTTAAATGCTCGTCACTTTAAAAATTACACAAAAACACACAACACAACACATCGCAACACTTTGAAACACAAAAAACTACATTTAAAATAATCGCAATGTTAATTATGTCATATAACATGGACACACGTGTTCACTGGTTCATTGCTTAGTCAGTACTGAACAAAAAAAAAACTAGTTTTGCGGGTGGTTATGTCTTCTAGTTGAAGGAGTTGATTTAAAGAACACTTACCGAAAAGAAACCTTAACCCAATAAAATCTAAATTTGCTGAACATCTAGTAGAAACAGGCCACAATTATTCCAATATAGATAGCAATATGCAAATATTACATAAATGCTCGAAAGGGCCAATTATGAATGTCCTAGAAGAATTCCAAATTTACAAACAATGTATTTCTGATCCATCTATTTTATTAAACGAAAAAGTCCACTTTCAATCGAATACCATCTTCGACAGTATAATTAAATTAACCCCTTCAACTAGAAGACATAACCACCCGCAAAACTAGTTTTTTTTTTTTGTTCAGTACTGACTAAGCAATGAACCAGTGAACACGTGTGTCCATGTTATATGACATAATTAACATTGCGATTATTTTAAATGTATTTTTTGTGTTTCAAAGTGTTGTGATGTGTTGAGTTGTGTGTTTTTGTGTAATTTTTAAAGTGACGAGCATTTAAATCAAATGCTATAACATAAAAGTTTCGGTTTGACAATGCCTGAATGAGATAGGCGAAACGGTCGTCACCGATTACAAAAACGATTACTGGACTGCGAGCAGTTTTATATATAAATAAGGTATTTATTTAATTATAAGTATAAAACAATTATCCTTTAATTTGTATTCACAAACTGTGTATTCACCTTTACTCTGTCCTGGTGGCTCTCCTTGACGCCCACCCCGGTGTCTACACCCCGAAGCCTTCGGACTCCCAAGACCTCTCTTCCACCCAAGAACCTTTCCAAAATGACCCCCTTTCTAATGTGTTCTGTCTATTTAAAACTTCTGTTCCCCCTCTCAGTTTTACCAGTCTCTTTCTTACAATGATGTTACCCTACTTAAAAATGCAACTCAATGCAATTTCCATCATTCCTAATTACTTAAATATATATTCTATTTTACAGTAATATTACATAATGTTGCTGGCTAATACAATTCTGCTATTTTTGAACAATTATCAACATTGTGTTTGTGTATGTAACAAAATTACCTAACAGCTCATTCTATTTCGCAATAGTTCCGAGGATTAAAACTATTGTGGTAAGTTGTAGTATACAATAAAATATTCTATAATGAATTCTTTACAGATAAACGAAAGGGACTTAATCGAACAATTTTGTTTATAAAACGTAAGATTTTATCATGAACATTGCAATTATGTTTATATTTCTTCATTTGAATTATTCGTGAAACGATACTACTGTTACAACGCGTATTAAATTATAATGCCTTTTTTCATTCCATAAACGACAATTGCAATAGATTTTAATGCATTTTGGTTCGCATTTTTGTCTGTTCATTTGATTGTATTGCAAGAATAAAAGTGTATCGATATCATAATTTTAAAACTTGTGCATTTATTTTTACCGATTAGTTGTCTCATAAAGACTACAGCGGTTTCGGAACTCTTGTTATCATCAGGCAGCACAATTCCTTCTATAGTAGGTCGTCATAATATTACTAAACACACATATACAACTCAACAAAATTATTAATAAGCCTATATGAAAATATGGACTAACAATGTTTATTTTTGGATCGCAATGCTTATACTCAAGTTTACCTTTAAATAAAATTTAACTTATGGTACGGAACTACGTGTAGTTAACTGAAACCAATAAAAGTCGAAATAGTAGAAGAACGAAAAGGGAAGTCTAAAATGATAACTCCGCAGTCTAGGCCGGACCTTTACGTGTCGCATTGCAATAATGTTTTGGCCAAAAATAAACTATTAAGTTCATGTTTTTATGATGATCTATTTTATTATTTCTTTAAATAAACTATTGATAATTTGTTTAAATAGTTTAATCATATAATTATATAAAGCTAATATAATCATCAACAATATATAAATAACATTCGTTTACTATAATTAGCGATTATTGACTACTACTGCTGTAAGCAGGATAACACACGATCCCCCTAAAATGTGCCTACAAGAATCCTTTCTTCATCACAAAATAATAAAAAGCCCACCCAACTTTAATTTATTTTAAATATAAACTGACAAAACTTAAGTTACCCAAACTAACCCAAAATGTATTATGAATTTGAGTATTTTCCTACAGCAAGCAGGAATAGATAGTATTGTTAAAATACCTTTGTTGATTTATGTCTTTTTATTTTAAGTTTTCAAATGCACTAACTTATACATCATTTTATGCAGCTTTGTGACAATTCCTGTTTTTGGTCTATGACAAATAAATATGTTCATGATATTAAAGTAAAAATATAGAAACAAAACAGGCTTAACATTAAAACATTAACAAATTTTAACATTAACACTTTCTCGGCTCAAATATTATGCGATATGATGTTTAACTTTTTAAGAATAAATCGAGACCTGGTGATAGTGGTTTAGGAAGGTGACACTGTGCTTGATGTACTGAGGACAGCCTAGTGTTGGCGTGGCGCACGTAATCTCCTGCAATGCAAATCTAACAGATTGTGATCTGTCACAGCTTTATGGACAATCCTGTTTGTGAATGGTAATAATTCATCGGAAAAACGAACCATGGAAAAATAACTGTTACAGTATTGTTGGACAACATACATGTTGTATACACAACATTCAATAATAGCTGTATGACATTTCGTTAGTATTTTAAATGTATAATTCGTATACAGTGTAGTAAATTGCAGTATAGGAGAAGAGTTTTGAAATGTAAATTTTATTTATTTATTTTTCTGGTAAAATGCTTGCTACAAGGCCCAAGCAAAGCTGAAGTGGCTTTTAAAAAGAAAACTATTCTTTACAATCAACTTGAATTACACACAATACATATTAGGTTAGCCTACTTATCCAATATGGTTTATATAAAAAACAAACGTGCCATATTTACAACAACAAATAGCTAGATAGCCAGAGCTTCGGTCTTTAATTCATATTTAACTTTTTTATCTAAAACTTGTTTCTTCCTGCCACAGAACCGACGATAATAGGCCTACTTACTCCTAAATAAATATAACATAATAGCTACAATACAGACTTGTTTTTTTTGCGACACACAGCCTATACAACAAGTATGTTTTACATTTATTTTTTTTTATTTTCCCGAAGGTAGGTAATTTACTTAAAAAATATAAACACATTTATAAACATTTATATAGGTACATGTCCTCTCTCTTTCTTTCTCTCTCTCACTCACATACCATGCATACCTCTTTGATCAGTCAGTTCTGTGGTTCCACGTTGACTGGAGGATTATTACCAGCAATATGTTTTTTCCAGATTCTCATAATTTTTAGTCACGCCGAAACAACTTGGTCCAAATTAACGTAGTATAAGTTTATTATACAACACAACACTCCTTGCCGTATCCCCTCTGTAAATATATCTAAAGCAACAACCTTAAGAACGCAATATACATATAATGGCCCAGTTTGAAAGTCGAAGTACTACTAACAATAATGTCTACTTTAAGTTAGTTCAGAAAACATGTTGTACGGATATTAACTGGCTGTCCAATTACATTAACACATAAAATAAACAATTGCAATTTTTAAAACTAACAGTTACAGCCAGTCAGTTCTGTATAAAAGAAGAGTTACTTTTAAAATGAAATATTTAGATCATTTCTGTCAAAAGAGGAATATTTACTCATACATTTTCAAGTATGTAGGAATCTGTTCTGCATTGGTAACTTGTATAATTGGTCCACAAGTGTCATGTTTTACTAACAATACATATTATATGTAAAACTAGTTAATACATATAAAGCAACAACCTTAAGAACGCAATCAACATGTAATGACCCAATTTTAATGTCGCAGTACCACTATCAATAATGCCTACTTTAAGGTCAGTAAACATTAACTTGCATCCAATTACAATAACGCATGTAATAAACTTTTATGATTTTATTAAGTTATCATATATTGAAACAGCTGTGAACAATGAATCAGATATAATGACATTATTTTCTACTGCATCGTAGGAAAATGAATAAGGCGATAAGTCTTGTTGTAACCCATGGTCACCAATCACATTCCGAGATAAGTATGTTCTAGGCTAGTACAGCAGCGTTTAACAGGCTTACCTTAATGCACGATTCTGCGAGATAACAAGTTTATAGTGCGTATACCGGAATGTATTCCGTTCGTCTGTTATTATTACCTTTATATAACAAAAGTAAATTGTGTTTCGCAATGCTTCCGTTCTTTATTGTGATTGCTCTATGGTCGCAACATAAACAATAAGGTAATTTGTAAAACTAACAATTACAACCTGTAAACGTGTATAAAATACCAGGTACATACAGTACATGCAATAACATTTTTAGAGGACGACTATAAAAGAGTACTCATACATTTTGAAGTATATATGAATCTGTTCTGCATTGTTAACTTTTATAATGGGTTCCACAAATGTTGTGATTTACTAATAACATATGCATAAACTATATAATTCATCCAAAACTATAACTATATCAAAGCACTCAACATTTAATGACCCAGTTTTAATGTCGTAGTACCACTAACAATAATGTCTACTTTATTGTAAACATATTGTAAGGACATTAACTGGCCGTCCAATTACATTAAAACGTGAAATAAAACGGGGCAATTTGTTTATCTCTAAATATCATATAAAATACCAATTCAGTTTGTAACAACATTTTAAGAGAACAGCTATTAAAACGTAATTAACTATTTATTGATGGATAAAGGTAGACCCCTATAATATTACATTGTGTGTTTGTTATAGTTTATGTATTGCCTCGTACGTATTTTAAACTATTTTATAAAGTGCTTCGAATGTCTTGCTGTGTTAGCAAAATCAAGTGAAAGGAAAATATACGTAGTCTACAAAATATAGGCGCACAACGTGTATGCGGTGCAGTCTTTATTACATTTCCACTAGAAGATATTTGCACCCTTATCTGGAACTTAAGTACTGATATTGCATTAAAAGTTACGAACTGCAATTGCAAATTTACATATTTTCAAATGTACTTTCAAATATATTTCCAGTGTTCACGTCATTACTCACACGTCTAGTAAGTCGTCCTGGATTGATTTAGTTTGCTTTAGTGAGTTTGTGCTCGTTAAAGAAATTATTTTATAAAGTGGAGGGAAAACACAAATAAGTTACCTCACGCAATTTGCTTTGTTTTTACTACAGACTTCTTGGACTCTCATCGCAGTGCCATACGCGGCCAATTATACGCAAAATTTAATTAGTCGTTCAGGAATTGATGTTCGTAGTTTGCATTTCTTGATTTGATTGCCTTATTAATCTCGTACTCCAATACAGTGTTCACTTATATATTCCCTTTATACATATGTCGATCGTTTCAAATTTCATGTGAAAGCCCAAGTAACAGAGGTTCTTGCCTATTAGTTGGATTACCTAATTAGATTTATTCCATGCAATTCTTGTTTCGGTAGGCCTAAGATTTCTTTTAAGATAATGGCTATCCTGCGACTAGTTAATCTTTTTTGGACAAATACTTTTCGTTATGGGTGAAATAATTCTGTACAATCTGTTTATTAGTTCTAATACTTTATGGCAGGTTGGTAAGTTGGCTTTGTTAAAAACATTTAATTTAATATATATTGCTTCATCGATGGGTACTTTAGTGTACAGGGTAATTTATCGAATAAAGTGTTCTTGTAGTTATGCAGAAGTTAGGCATATCACCTACTCAATATTAGTGTAATAATGCTAATCATCAGGAGTTTATAAAATGTGTATATTATGTTGTGTTTTTTGTGACATATTTGATTTGTATATAAAGGACATTTCAATCACATTATTCTAATGAAATACAGTTGACATATAAGCAGGTAACTCAAGAATCTGATTAAACGGACTTTGAGATACGAATTTGCATTTAATACTAATCTGCAGAAATACTGAATTAAAAATTATAGTTGAAAGGCATTAGTTTTTTCCAACAATACCTACAATACAAACCGAACAATATTTGAATACATGTTTAGTTTGTATATTAAAACCAGTCATGCATAACAAAGTTTATCCAGCTGATTGTATCTGTTGTTTAATATCTACGCTTCATTAACCTGTTTGTGTAATTCTGTTTTATAAATTTGTCTTCAGCTTTGTCCTTTTATTATTCCTCATAATTTATAAACATAAAATAACATGCAATATGATTTGTGCTAATACACAGTACAACATTAAATATTGTATTGTTGGTTAATATTAACTATAAAAGTAAATAACAAAAGAATATAATAATCCAAACTGACCTAAATAACTTTCTACACGATTTTTACAATAAACTGTTCATAAATTTGTTACCACTATCTTGTGTATCACAAAACATAATATTGACTATGCCATAACGTGCATGAAATACGTTCACGTGGATTAGCATGTTTCATAGTTACGCTAAATTGTCTTAAAACACGTTTATTCGTTTCACATAAAATCTACTGTGACATGCAGACAAACGACATTTTTATTTTGTTATGACAATAAGTTACCTTACGTGTTATTTTATTTTTCATTACACCACTTACTTATGCCATCATCAGAGTTTGTATCACTCTATTGGGTCACCAAATACATTTACAAAAATATGATTAAATCACATAAACACATAACGTAGGGCGTCCAGTAAGTTGCTCACCGTTTTAATGTCCAAGGACAACTGGCCTCTCATGGCTAACCCCTTACAGCGGCGGTTATATTGGATTTTGAAATGGATTTTCTTCATTTTTAATGTATTTAGAGGCTTTATACATTCGTTGTTGTTTTTTTTTGTGTGTTTGCTTTTATTTTGCTAAACTAACCTAAAAATGATGTTTTTTACGAATAACTAGCTGACCCGTACGGCGTTGCCCGTGGTGGTTGGTATTTTCAGTCTTTAACGTAATTGTATTCTTTTGAAGTGTTCAGTCAGTGAGTGGTATTTGGCTTGTATATATATATAGATCTTAAATAATAAAAGCACTATTGTCATAATAATAAAAGATCTGAAATTATGATTTTAGTAACTTGATCCCCCCAAACCCCTCCTAAAATTTCGAAATTATTCATACCCTTTCTTAGTGAGCACCTATGGTCCTAGAGGAAGCTGCATACCAAATTTCATTCCAATCCATTTGGTAGTTTTGAAGAAATCGCGAGAAGTCGTTTTTTAATAACTTTGATCAACCCAAACCCCCCCTAAAATTTCAAATTTTTTCAAACCCTTTCTTAGTGAGCACCTTTGGTCCCAGAGGAAGCTACATACCAAATTTCATTCCAATCCATTCGGTAGCTTTGAACAAGTCGTTTTTTAATAACTTTGATCCCTCCAAACCACCCTAAAATTTCGAATTTTTTCAAACCCTTTCTTCGTGAGCACCTATGGCCCTAGCGGAAGCTACATACCAAATTTAATTCAAATCCATTCGGTAGTTTTGAAGAAGTCATTTTTTAATAACTTTGATCCCCCCAAA